>ARYC01007034.1:0-14289 GCA_000711775.1 Oxytricha trifallax
AGTCAGGAATAATCGAAAAGATATGTTTTTGTCAGTATAATGCTGCTACAAATTTAAATGTCTTCTCAAATTTATGATAATTTACTTACCAAGAGGACAGACTTGACGAGTTTTGAGCCATCTTGAAATGCAATGGAAGTGGAAGGCGTGATTGCAGACACCCCATGTCACAGTACATTCTTCATTTGCGTTCACCACTTGATTTGCCTGACATTCAATGCCTATAAATAATGTCTTAGAAATGAACAATGAAATTTAAATAGTCAAAGAACTTCATTGCTGCGATGTTTCTCTTTCACTTAATGTATAAGAATTAACACTTACAAGGATCCATGATATGGTTTCTGCAAATGGCACAGTTGTCAACGTGGATATCTAAAGAATAAAATTAGATATTTAACAATTTTCTTACCCCAAGCCCAAAGTGCAACAGCATTCCATTTCTTGATCTCAAATCTTTTTTGAGGGAGAGTGTCAACCATTATTTTGAGTTTGTATCTATATTTATAATTATATACTTATTCTCTCTAATTAAATTGTAATTACCATTCAAACATAAATTTAAATTTTCAAAAAATTAGATTAAGAAATAAATTGTGATTAAGTTAAGTGCGATAAAGTTGACTTATTTTTTTCTTGTATTATTCATTTTATTATGTACTCTTTTGCACATTCTAAGCAAATACAATATTATTTTACTAAATTTATTAATATAACGTATATAGTAGAATTTATTATATAATATGCAAAGTTCATTTTGGTATCATTGCAATAGTATAAAACCTCATCTTAATCTAATCCACTCTCGTAAATCTCTTGCTCTTCTTATATATTTTCATCTGGTAGTAAATTTTTCTTTGGGTTCATGCAACCTTTAAAGTATGCATTAAAAAATAGTATCTTTTATTATGATGGATACAGGGTTATAAATTATAAAAGTTTATTATATATTATTTATTATATAAAATGCACAGTCGCATCTCAATTATATTTAAAAAGCCTAATTCTTTTAAGAAATATTTGAGTTTAAATAAAAATAAAATTAATCTCCAACCATCTTGATATCCAGAATAAAACCTTTAAACAATTTCTATCTCAATATTAATTTTTACTAATTCTATTTTATAAGAATAAAATATATTTTTTTAGGGCTAATTTTTTAATTAATTATATATAAAAAAGTTATCATTTAGAAATCAGCAAGCGAATTTTATATTTTGAATGTAAGAAACTATAAAAATTGAATTTATAGTAAAAAATACTAATTACTCTAATGATTTCTGTCTAATAATTTTTAATATTATTTGGGTATAAATCTCTCTGTACTATATCATCAAATGTACTTTTATTCATATGATGTATATGAATCTTTCCGAATTTCTAGTAACAGTCGGCACACATATCGTAGTTGCAAAGAGTGCAATGATATATAACCTCGTCTAGAGGTTCTTATTTGAATGTACCATCGTCCTTTTGTCCTGATGTACACCCATCAAACTTGAAGCCATCACACCTCCAGAGTGAGTTATGTTATATTTGCTAATCATGGTCGAGTTAAGGCAGATCTTTTGATAATATTCTTTGAAGTTTGTGACAATTCAAAGTTGTGTAGATAGTTTTATAGGTGAAACTTCCATTTTAAGTATGTCTCTAGTTATGTGCAAGTCTTTATTGAGACATTTTCTTAAGTTAATTAAGTAAGGTCAAATGAGCTTAATAAATAAAAAATTTTAAGCTTCCTAAAGTTTTTCATGATCAATGAAGTCTTCATAAATCTTTTCATTAAATGACTCTAATTTACCCATAAGACCACTTGAACTTTCTTTAATATGAGCTTAGAGAACTTTAAGAGTCTGCTAATCTTAGGGATTAATCATTAACTTGCTCATTCTTAATATTTTATAAGAAAAGTCATTAATAATCTGTGAATGATTCATTAGATTATTAACTCCATCCTCTGCTGTTTATGTTAGATTCTCTAATAAGTCGATCAGTCGTTCGTATATGTCTGACGAGAGAAAAACTTGCGAATCGATGATAAAATTAACCGAGTTTTACACATCTTAGAAAAAGTGAAGCTTAGCAGTTGTGATTTCTTTCACTATTAAAAATTCATCTTTCTTATTGGTACTCAATCTTCGTACTTAGAACTCAGAGATTAATAAAATTAAATTTATAATATGCCTTCTTCTTGGGGTTAATCATCTGGATTCAAGCTAAACTGCGGGTAATGATCAATGATGTGTTTCTTGAGCTTCGACTAATCACTAATTTCACAAATGTAATCCAAAATTTTCATCAAACATTTCTGATCTCTCTCGTTAATATCGCTTTCCGATATTAGCTAATTGCTCTAATCCAAGTCATTTTTCATTTTATTCATTAGAATTTGAGAAAACTGTAGTAATTTTTCACTTTTTAAGATCCGTGACTCCATTTTAATAGTTTTTTTAAGTAGTATTTGTCAGATAAAATAAGATTATAAAACATTTAATATCCTCAACATTAGAATGCAATGTTTAGTGTATAAACTAATTAATATATTGAAATATTTGCAAAATGTGAAGATGATTTTATTATGATATATTAAATAGATTTTGGTTATTAAATATTGATTTGAAGTAAAATCTCTGCACAAGCAAAAAAAGTCAGAGCCAGAGGGACTTGAACCCTCAATCTTCTGATCCGTAGTCAGACGCCTTATCCATTAGGCCATGGCCCTCTCATGACGTTCTAGTCAATATTTAGGGTTATAAAACACTCTAGCGACGACGGATAAAATATGAGAGGATAGCTGACAAATTCGGATTTAGATTGATTTATATAATTGCGTTGGATTTAGATAATAATTATACACATAATTCACAAATTAGGGTTGCATTTTCATGAGAAAAACTCTCTATAACGGTAAACAATCATTTTCATAAGAGGCTAGCATTCTAAAAATTGAATATGAGCTGTTCTACCAATAAATGAATCCAAGTTTCTAAAATATATTTTTTTAAATAATTGAAAGAAACTTACTTGTCACTGATTTTGAAGTTCACATCTAGTCTGTATAGCAACTTTGTATTTAAATTTTCAAGCAAATTTTAAGCCATTTTAATATATTCCTTTCCTTTCTTAGTATCATCACTTGCCCTTTTGCATATCTGAATTCTAGCAGATTCGAAGGGTGCATACTAATCCTAATAAGAACTAACCAGTGCCACATTCTTGAACCAATTCAAACCCTTAGAACAAGACAATTTGTACAGTACTGTATCCTCTAGATTCTTGGCATCTGTCATACTGAGTTATTGCAAGGACTTTGATTTTCTCCATTTCTTGAGGAACCACATACCTGCATCGAATAGCTTATTTGAGTTGTACATGTAGCCAAGATGGGCAGATGATAAGGACATATATGAGTAAAATTTATCCTTGAATTCTTCTAAATGAGGAAGTGCTCCTCTTATTATGATTCCTCCCATTGAATGCCCGATGAAACTAATTCTAGCTAAGCAAGAGATAGGACAGAATGATTGGATATACTGCTTCACTTCGTTAGCTAATCTTTCACCCATTTCTAATATAAACTCCGCTTATCAATTGATATAGTGAAAGCAATTGTAATACAAATAAAAATTTAAATCATTTCTTTAAATAAAATAATAAAGATATTTTAATTTCATTTTAAACTATAAAAATAATAAATATCATCCAACATTAATTTAATTCAATTAACTATCAATTATCTTTAGAAATTACTAAAAAATATCTTTATCACCTTCTGTCTAATCTTCATTAGTGCTACTAGCCAAGAATATAGCATCTGGATGCATAAGTGATAAGTTATTTTTCAATAGTCTCATGTCACAAGAATTGCCCTGAAATCCATGAACAAGAACAAATAAGTGAACTCCACTAAAAATTAGTTACTTATAGAATTTATTTAACTTACATATAATTCTATTGTGGATCTACACCTATCTTTTCTTATAGAAGTAACTTCTACTCAGTCAAGTCTGCACTATTCTTAACAATTCTTACGAAATTTGGATCATCATCTTTAACATAGCATTCTTCGAAAATTATTGGATGAATACTTTAAGAGCCAAATATTGATTGATCTTCGATCTAAACAAAAACCATGATAAGCTTGAATTAAAATTTACCTTTAGCTAGTCGTTATCTTGATAAATTATGTTTGCCCTTCTTGTTTTAGCAAACTTCTTATGAGTTTCACCAATATTGTCTTCTGATGGTAATGAGAAATCACTTGTTGGAATCACTTCTCTGAAAATACTTTCACCCCACTTATCTCTCATCTTTTCCTTGAATTCGAAATGATGAAACTCTGTAATGAATCTGGGACAGACCTTCAATACATCAATCATCTTATGCTATAGAATTAGCATTTTACCAGCTAAAAGATTGATCTCGAAAATCATTTGGTTGGCTACAGCGCAGGGATCTGAGGGGTCTATTTTCATTTCACCTCCCAGTAATCTTTCAGAAAAAGGCTTTGTTGCTTTATTCATGGCATTTTTGTTATTCATTAGAGAAGGAATGTTAGTCTGATTCTTTCTTTCGCTAAAAGATTCGTTTGTATCATCTATATTGTATTGACTTTCATTTCCGCCGTCTTCTTCTCTTAAATTTACTCCCATTCTATTATTGATTGCATTTAAATCGGTTCCCTTCTAAGGATTTCCTGGACCTAAAACATAATTTCTATCCTCTTTAATTTCTTCGTCATCGGCAGACTTTTAATTTTCAAACATTTTAGATAGATCCTCATCTTCCCCTGGTAGAATTAGTCTAGCTGTTTCTGCTTCAATCCCATTTTCTTTTCTTTAGTTGTCGTCCAAAAACTTTGTTACATAAGTGTTGTAAATGTTTCTCAGTCTTTCATGCATGCAAGTCATGACTCTTATATAATCATTGTATAGCAAATCAACTTCTTTCATATTTAGCTCTTTAGGCATTTCTCCAGTGTCGTCTGCAAAGAAAAATTCAGCCACATTCAAAACCCCAAAACCCCTTAGTGAGGTTTATAAGTGCTTTGATTTGTAGGGTATAGTTGGGGTCTTATTGGGGTTAGTAGAGAAATTAGGCCAATTTGTAATATGAGAAATAGAAATTAGCGAAATTTAGGGTCTATAAATGATGAGTAATATTTAGATTTACTGCTTAAGCTTAGGTATGGTACAAGTATTAATATAGACTAAGTCAAACCAGTAATGAATTATGCAGCTATAGCAAAGCTCCTGCGCAAGAGTGCCTCAACAGTTAGGTATAATTGCTTGTTGGCTGTTAAGCATTATAATTCAGGCACTTGAAAGCATCCTGCAAGAAATAAAAGTTCTCACAGCACCAAATTGACTACCTCTGCGACTCGAAGACTTTAAAGTATTGGGCACACTTTCCACTAGACTAGCGAGCTGTGATGTTCCATCGCAAGTTTCCTGACATGCGTATCTCTCCTTAAACTATAGCCAACATCTATAGAAGAAATGGAATTACTTTCAAGACTGTCAACAGAGTGAAGAGAGTGATTGATTTTACAGTAACATTTTATAGTAATAATTTAAACCATATATATGATAAAATGCAGAGAGCTATTACTAATAACATCAAGTTCATACACGCTGATGAAGCTGTGTGTTACCTTCAACACCTTTATTAATAAGTCTTGGTATAAGAAGTATGATAATATAGAAGTCTACGATTAAAAAGTAAAGGTAGTCACCCATGCAATTTTAGCTGGTATAAGCGAAGATTCAGGCCTAGAGAGTTATGATATTCAACCTCGCTCTATTAAGCGAGAGTAGTATATAGAGTTCCTACATAAGCTCAGAGAGAAGTATAGTAACAAGAGATCATCCTGTTTGTTGATAACCTCTCAGTTCATAAGACTAAGGAGTCTAAGAAAGCTTATGAAGAGCTAAACATAACTACTGTATACAACGTTCCTTATAGCCCTTAATTTAATGGAATTGAATTCTACTGGAGTTAAATCAAGACATACTACAAGAAGCTGCTGCTGTATCATCTTATGCATGACTTGCCCATCGATACAGTAGACTTAATTCAAAGCAGCTGTAAGAGAGTGAGCGTAGATAAGCAACAATCTGTGCGAGAGAGGGAAGAATGAATGTTTATAAATAAGTATTAGATATAAATGAATGAATAAGTTCACATATTAAACTAACCCATAAAGGGGTTTGGATTCTCTCTTCTCCTCTTCTTATGGCTTGCTTGGGCCCATATTTCTTCTCTTAGTGCCAGCTCCTGCATCTATGTTCATTTCATCTGGTTTTTAGACATCTTTATAAAGCCTCTTGCTAACCTCATAAATTGTCTACGACTTTCTTTCTCTGTGAACCTTTGCATGCTCTTTCATAAGATATATACCAGTGCCAGATTTTCCTACAAAGTTATATCTCAAAGCTTACTTGAAAGATAAGGATGCTTCTTAAGTTCCTCTAGCCAAGCTGAGCTTATGAGAATGCCTTGCTTTTTCTAGTCTTCAGGAGAGATAGAATATCGTTTCTTATGTGCTTCTTCAATTATTTCTCTGAGATACTCCTCTTTTATTGTACCAAGACCACCAAAGAAAAAGTTCCTCTCTGGTAGTTTATTAGAGAGTTGTTTCTTGGTAGGAAGGTAAACTACCACTTCCTCATCTTACATGGCATCCTCATAAAGATTAGTGACTGAAATCTCAGGGTAGTTTGGTATTTCTATCAACTTAATTTCAGTGTTTTTGAAGGCTTTCTTCTCATCACAGAGTATCGCTCTTAGAAATGAGATTTTGGTACCTTCCATCGTCGGAAGGAATAATCCAACTGTTTAAGATGTCAATAGTCGTCAAGTTATCTTACCATGTAAAGTTAAATATCGATAGAGATCTTCCTTACTTCTGAATCTTGAGATCATTTCTTGAGCCTCGACTCTTTTCATTTGATATTGAGTGATTCCATCTTTGTTCCTCTTCCTATTAATGAATTTCAAATTATAATTTATAAACTTCTGGATCCTATTGTTTAAAAACTTACTATTAAATATGGGCATCTTATAGGAGGTCAACCCTGTAAAGATACGTGGAGAAAGTTCGCAGAAGCTGGAACAAACATCAGAGATGGAGCTCCATTTTTATCAATTTAGTTCCATTAAATTAGTACTAAATTTGTTTAAATTTAATTAGTACCGGTACTAAAACCGTTTAAGTTTAATTGGTACCAATTTAATAGTACCAAAACTTAATTAGTACCTAGTTTTAATCCAGTGAGGTTTAATGAAAAAGTTCCAATCTGGTTTAAAACTTAATTGGTACCAGTACCAACCTGAACATTATCTGAGTTGGTACCAGAATCAAAATTATTAAGAGTAAAATTAAGAAAATTATACTTATAAACTGAGTATAAATATGAAGTCTTAGAGCTTGGATCAAACCATCATTAATGCTGTTGCAACTCCTATATAGTCCAGATATAGCTATAGAGGTTTTAAGAGCTTTATAATAGAAATTTAAATTTGAATTTAAACATGGCGGTCAACTTAAATCGTAGAGCGGCACTTTTAGGAGCAGGTCAATCAATGTTCAACTTTGGCTCCACTAAAAAGCCTGAAGTCATTTATGTTGAGAGGGAGGTAGAGCTAAGAGCTCTTGAATTTGAAGCAGAGGTTTTTATCATAGAAGCATTAAACCAGAGGGAGAGTGCAGAGATAGGGGTTTAAACTTAAATTGATTATGTTGAGGAGCTAAAAGAACAGCAACCAATCGAAAAGATAAAAACATATTAATGTGAAGACTGCTAGAATCATTTCTCAACTGAACAAAGCTTGAAGAGACACCATAAAGAAGTACACTCTGGCAAAGCCAAGATCTATTTCAAGCATGAAAAGGTAGATGGTAGGTATTAGTGTACGACATGCATGAAATCATATACTCACTCAGCTAAAGTTAAAAGGCATATGCAAAAGCATCACCTCAGTGAGTTCTTGATTGAAGATTAAGAGACTAAAAAACTAGTGCCAGCTAAAAGAAAATCTAATACTCTTGAGTCATAAAGAGAGCAGCAAGAGAGACTCAAGAGACAGAAGCGATATGAATCGATGAACCAGCCAGCAGGTAATACAATTTTAGCATGCTTCTAAGCGAAGGCTATGAATATACCTGCATTAAATGCAGTTGATCTCAGCACTTGTATTGAAAACTACTTGAATATAAACGTGCCTGCAAAAGCAAAGCTCATAGTAGTTGATGAGTATGCATACAAGGTGTATCCATTCAGTTATCTTATTAAGAACCAACAGTATTAGAACGAGTTTGCAAATGAATACATGGTACTTAGAGAGGCCTAAAGAAAAGACTGCAAGAATTTGCTTAAGCTAAATGGTGTTATTTTAAGTTATGGTTTCATCGCATTAAGGCTAAAGAAATTTGAGATGACTCTGAGAGACTACCTATATCACAATAGATACCCTGATGATTTAAACGATATACTCTCAGATATGATTCAGGGTGTTAAGGAGTTGCATGAACTTGGATATGTTCATAGAGATTTGAAGCCTGAAAACGTTATGCTAAATCTCTGCCCTTTAGAAGTAGTGGTTATCGATTTCAATAGAGCTTTAAGATAGGAGATTGTCACTTTAGCACAGGTACTTGGTACTCCAGGTTACTTCCCAATAAGAGAGAAGTGGACTAATGGTTCTGTTTAATGGGATGTTTGGGCAGTAGCAGCAATAATTTTAGAAAGTGACATGGAATGTATGTCTTACTTTGGTACAAAGCATGAAAAACAATCAATTAGCTTAGCTTAGAAGCATATAAAGTAAGAAGATGTCTGCGAAGAAATAAAAAGCATAGTAGAGATGATAATCGTGAGAGCTCCTTCATATCCTAGATAATCCTTAGATGACATACTTGAGCCACTATAGAGAGCAAGATTCAAAAGATACAACAAAGACAAGCAGATTAAATTTGTTTGAATTAAGTACTCTAATACTCATTAAATATTCATTAAATTCGCATAAAACCTGCGTTTTCTCTACTAACCCCAATAAGACCCCAACTATACCCTACAAATCAAAGCACTTATAAACCTCACTAAGGGGTTTTGGGGTTTTGATTATTGGGCTTGAAACTCCATTAACCGTTAGCATTAGCTCCAGTATCACTTGGAATTTAAGTCATCAAAACATCCTAGTCATCTTTCGCTGATTTAATCTTTCCTGTAAAATCTTGTTTCTATTTGCCATCTTAAGTCTTAATCAAGATTCCTCGTTCTTGAAATGAGGCGATGTCACTTTGGATATTTTTGAATTATCGTACTCTGAATCTAAAATCAAGTAGAGTAGCTTGTACTAAACAATGCAGGCTTGAATAGTATTAATCCTCAAAAATTACTGGTAAAAATTCGGATACACCCTATGCCAATTTGTGAAGCTTAAATTTTTATATCGAGACAGACTTGAAAACAGCTTTGTTCTCTATATCAGCGATATTCTATTGCCATTTTTCAGGGCCTCCAAGTGCATTTAAGTCTGAGAAAAACAGCTCTATATCCATATGAAAAGTAGTATTTAAATATTCAGGCTCAACATCAATTTCGGCTCTAAATAGTCCTATGTCGTTAATCTCTACTTCCTCCTCACAATATCGAATCAAAAATGATCTTGAGACAAAAGCTGATTAATCCTCAGCTATTTAAGCTGGGATCAAGTGATGATGGTCTGCTCCCTTCAATTTCTTTTGCTTTTCTTATGAAATCTTGGAGGTGAAAACACAATATGGATTTGCAAAGTACAACTATAGAAAGGATTTAAAAATAAGTTCAGGAATTCATAATTTAAATATAATTTACGACAAATACTTACCTCATCATTTTTCTTGTTATAGAGTGTGACTTTTAAGTAATATAACCCTTAGAAAAATAAGTCTATATTTCGAAAAGATTCTAGATGGACTACTACTTCCAGTAAAGCTCTTAATGACATTGTTTAAATTAATATTCTTTCTTAATTATAATTAAATATTACTAAAATATATTAAAGATCATGAAAACGGTAACATTTCAACTTTCGATTATAAAAATTAATTAAAAATTGGTTAAGCCTGTTTTTAACTTGGTATATTGATTTGATAATTCAGTAAATCTAGTATATTAATTTAAAAGATTTGCTTAAAAATGAATTTTTCTTTCGACGATGAGTTTATAAGTAAGTCATCCAAATATCCTAATAAAAATAAGATTTCAAAAGACCTTACTCATTTATCTTTCAATAGAATTGAATCAGCAGAAAGGCTCACTGTTCACTGAGGATCTATCAACTTTACAAGGACGCTTAATTGCCATAGATGCGGACATTTTAGTTAAAAAGGCTGAAGTAAATGCTTTAAAAAGTATTCAGGAGGGATAGTCAGCTTTAGACATGACGCTATAGACTTCAATTATTGACATAATAAATAAACTAAGGTAATACAATCGAAATGGATTAATCGATTCTTAATTCATGCTTGTAGAGACCTGAAAATAGAACCACTTATCGTACTTGATGGACTTACCCCAAAATACCTCTCAGAAGAAGATAAGGTGCTTAAGAAATCACAAGACATTTGGGATACAATTTAAAACAGTACTAGCGATATCTAAATTTTAAATCAGGAACTTAAAAATAGCATATCTATTGCTTATGGAGCAAGATATTACTACCAAGAAATAGTAAGTTTCTAACTTTAAAATTCTTTTACTCTTTCTTTCTTTAACTTGAACCTTAATATTTCACAAATAGATTAATGCTGCTCAATAAACCAACGCACAATTTTTCGTAGCTCCATATTTGAGCTCACCTCAAATAGTTTATTTCTATCAAGAATAAAAAGTACACGCTGTCTGTGGCTCCCCAAAAATCTTCCTCTACGAATGTGAGCAAGTCATTGTTGACTTCGACCTTCAAAAGAAAACATTTTCGTTCATTGATAGAGATGAGATGTTCAACTGTCTTGGCATGGCTGTCCAAGAACCATAACAGCAACTTTCATATCTCGTTGACTTGTTTATTTTATGTGTAAGTTTAAAGCTCAATTTCATTAATTGCAAAAATATAGGGAGCATTATACAAATTCAAAATTTAAAAGTTTATTTGTTAAATGTAAATTTCTTATCAACATTTACAATATAACCATTTTTCATGATTGTACAACAGAAAAATCAGCACATTCCGTAAATTCAAAATAAATGACATTATCAAGAAACTAAACGAAGTCGAAGCAAAACGTGAAACTCTTAACCAAACCGCCTCAGACTAAACTTAAACTCAGATAATAGCTGGTCAGGTTTTAATTGAGTAAGAAGAGAAGGCTGAGTAGCTCAAAATATTCAATGTAGAATTTCTGAAAATTGTGCGCTCTTTCTTGATTACTGCTCCACCCATATTGACCACCAACATTGAACTTGGGAACCTCCAATTAGTAAGACTTTAATTTTAAAACATGCTCATGAGCTAATCTGATTTATGTTTTAGTAAAATCAAAAGAGTGAGAACAAGAATGATTTCGTGTACAGCGACTTCGGCACCTACATGGGTAATTATATACCATTTTCAATCTCATTTTTTAAAAAATTTATTAGGGAAAGAATACGATCGATATTTTTATACGCTAAATTGGGATTTTTAACATATAAAAAGGTTAGATATAAAATTTGAAGATAAAATCACTAATTATTTATAATTAATCAAAGGCTTTGTCGCAATGGATAACTCTGGAAAATTATAAAAACCATAAAATCCAACCAAGCATTAATAACTTATTCCTAATGATAATAAATTTTCCTCTCCAGGTCCTGGTTTTTAACATTTTTAGATTAAAAATATTTTTTCTAATAAGTTAATTTCGAAATTAAATTAGATTTACAAAAATTCAAATGTCTTATATCTAATATATTTTATTAACATCAAACAAACACTTTAAATATAGATAAATAGACTATAAACACAAAAAATATATAGAGACTTATGCAGGCCTTTCATAACTAAAATCAAACTTAAAACCATCAACAACAGCAATAAAAGAATGATAATACATTTATAATATGAAATCGATATTCTAATTATCAAAAAATAAAAATATAATTTAAGATAACACATTAAGCGCTGTTGGTTAATCAACTCAATTAAATGATAATAAATCATAGGAAAAAGCATAATTCAGCAAAAATAATGTTAATAACATAAATTACAACAGTTTTGACAATAACAGCAGTTCTAATTCTAAGAAGCATACAAATGTGATTATTTGTTTTTTTAATTAATAATTTTTGATAATGCTCTATTAATAATATCATAAATTGTAATCAATTATGAATAAAATGTAAATAGTACAGCGAACACAAGTGGGATGGTAACGAATTTCACATCAACGACAGTTGGATCGAATCAGGGTGGAGGGGCGATGATCGTATCAGATTTTTTGTAATCCAATCAAAATTCAGCTGTTAAATAGTATTCATAAGAACGCATCAAAAGATCCAATAATCAATCAAATGATAACCCTCTTTATATTTTATTGGTGAAATTTTTTCAAGATTTATTCATTATTTAATTGATACCCTTTCTTTATATAGTAGATATTTTATTAATTGATAACACACGAAATGGCAGTAATTCAAATAACATGTTTTAAAATCATGGTAGCTTTGAGCCTGACTCCTCATAAAAATTATAATAAACAAATCCTTTTGATATCAATCAAAGCGGGCAGTCAACAGCAGGTTTCAATAACCCTTCCTACGAAAAAACTGCTAATTTTTTAAATTGAGTTTAGACCTTTTGAATTATGTTATTTTATATTAAAATTTGAATAATAATTTCTCATAATCAATTGAGCATCAATAAATTAACTTTACTAATACTGGGACAAATCCAGAAATAATGTAATACTAATTAGGACCAGTTCCAGCAAGTTATTATAAATGATCAAATTCTATAATATTTAATCTATAATCTTAAATGATAATCAAAAACTATAAAAAGTTAGATTATGAGCAGACGACCAAAAATGAACGACAACATAAAACTGATAGAAAAGGTAATTCGAAGATAAAATCAGACTTAATAAGATTCGAGGTAAAACATTATGATGCTAAATAATAATAATTCTAATAACGGGGGTTATATGAGTAATCTAAACTTAGGTCTTAATCATAATAGCATGATACCACTGATAAATAACTTATTAACCATTTATACTTTATAGAACTTTATCATAAAATCTATGATTTTTTTCAGTATAAATAATGAGAGCTTCGACAGAATGAACAGACAAGAAAATTTGTAGAGCTAAACTCTACAAAAATAGTAAATTGGTCTCAAATCTCCCCTGCTAAATATAAAATAAAAACAGGGAGACTATGAAAATATTGGAAATACTACCAATTCAATTCAGGGACACTACATAAGCGATAGAATAGAAAAGACGATACAGAAATTCTCTAAAAAGTAAATCATTAAAAATAATAGTCCGTTTCTAAATTAAGGGAATGGAAATAAATCTAGAAACTTTAATTAATCAAATTCTGCATCCAAGATTTACTCTTCTACACTTAAAGGCATTCAAAACCCCAAAACCCCTTAATGAGGTTTATAAGTGCTTTGATTTGTAGGGAATTTGTTAGGGGTTGGGGTTATTAATAGGTTTTAATGTGAAATTTATAGTAAATGTATTTAATTGAATCACTCAAAATGCACCTTAGGATCATGTGGGAGAGGTCTGAAGTTTATCTTACTTAACCACAACTCTATCTACTCTATTGATATGTCTGATCTTGAGTTTGGTTTAATTATTATTGACTCTGCCATTTGTTTCATTGATTAAGATACTCTTGTTTTGTCAATAAATTGCTTTATTCTTTCTTTAGCATCCTTCTCGCATCTTGTAGAGTAGTATTCATTGCGAGGCATATCGCACTCTATTATTATTGTTGCTAAAGCCAACACATCCCACTTAAAGTCTCCATCTCTCCAGTCTCCTCTTTCTGGATAGTACCCTTACGTTCCCATTACAGTCCCAAGCCTTGATACTTCCACTCTTTAGGCTCTGTTGAAATCGATTATTGCTACTCTTACAGGTGAGAATTTTATCATTATATTTTCTGGCTTCAAATCTCTGTGAACAAACCCTAACTTATGAAGCTCTTTAATACCTTATACGATCTTAGTTGCTATTTATCCAAGTTACTTATGATTCCTTTGATCAGTTATGAAATCTCTTAGGGTCATTTCATAGAGTGGAAGTCT
>ARYC01007035.1:0-22748 GCA_000711775.1 Oxytricha trifallax
AATAAGTTGCCAGAGAGAAACTTCTTCTTTGGTGTTCTTGCAACTTAGAAACCTGATTACTTAAATGAAGTTATTTAAGAAGCTCACAAGAAACGATACAGCATCTCTCCTGAAGAAAAAGAGAAGCAAGGTATTAAAATAAATGATACCTGGCTGTAGGAACTTTAAAAGCATCCTTTCATCTCAAGTAAGCTTAGTCTACTAACTTTATAGAAAAAACTTGTACTGCTATATACTTGATGAAAGAGCGCAGCAAATTAAACAGATAGAGAAAGTCTCAAGTAAAACATGAATTGAGTAAGAGGCTCTTCAAAGATTTATAAAAGCCAGAAGAGATGAACATAGATGCAGGAGCTGGCACTAAGAGAAGAAACACGGGCCCAAGCAAGCCTTAAGAGGAAGAAAAGAAAGAGAAGCCAAATCCCTTTACGGGCAAATTTAATATGTGAACTTATTCATTCGCTTAAATCTAATACTTATTAATATACACAAAATCTCCCTTCTCTTGCGCATACTTTAGCTTTCTCATCGCTGACTCTCCTAGCAGCACTCTTAATAAAATTGACTGTATCTATCTTTAAATCATGCATCAGATGGTAGAGCAGCAATTTCTTATAATGACCTTTCAATAACCCCCAATATAATTCAATTCCATTGAACTAAGGGCTGTAAGGAACATAAAATGCAGGTGTTATATTTAGCCTTACATATTCTTTCCTTGAGTCTTTAGTTTTATGAACTGACAAGCTATCAACTAATAGAATAATCTCTTTGTCCGCGTACTTATCTCTGAGTTATTGCAAGAACTTAATATATTATTCAGTCTTTATAGAACGAGGGTGAATAACATAAGTCTCGAGGCCACTATCTTCACTTATTCCACTAAGAATAGCATGAGTTTACACCTTAACATTTTAGTCATAAACTTCTATATTACTATACCTCTTATACCAAGACCTTGATATAAAGATATTGAATGTAAATACTGCCTCATCAGAGTGTAAAATTTATATTATGCTCTTAAGACCTCTGCATTTAATCGAATATATAATTTAAATTAGCCATATAAAATGGAACATTAAAGTCAATCACTCTCTTAATGCGATTGACTGTATTGTAAGATATTCCATTCTTTTTATAAATGTTAGCTATAGATTAAGCAGAGATATGAAGCTCAGGAAATTGGCGATGAAACATCACAGCCCTCTAGGCCAGAGAAAAATGAGCCCAGTATTAAAAAGTCTTATCATTAATAAGATAATCAATATGATGCTGCTAAAATTTAAAAGGTCTCTTAGACTTAGAATTAAGATACTATCTCTTTAAATTCAATGCTAATAGACAGTGAGACCTCACAGTTGCAGGAGATTTATGGAACAGCCTTGCTATAGATGTGTAATTAAGAATAGGCTTGAGTTGACCACTATAATCATCACATCCATAACGCAACTTAAACAATAAATCTATATACTCAATGTCATAAACAGACCCCAAACCTCGCATATAACCACTTAAAATACTAACATTTAAACATTAAACCCCTACATAAACCCTATTAAAACCCTAATAAAGTATCACTAATAGTCTACTTTTATCAATCAAAAACTCAATCAAACTACTGAAAGGGTTTTGGGGTTTTGAATGCAATTCTTGAAATGTCATTATAATATATGGGGGGGGAAACATTTCTTATCTCCATTTTAATAATGATTAATTCTTTTAAACTATTAAATTGATTTGTAATACTTACAGTGCAAGTAGTACTTGAGAAGGGGGTATAGAATCCAGTTTCTGGGCTAATAGTATAGGGATTGATTACATCGAATAATATGCAATCTCCACTGGCTATTGAAGTGCCTGTATTTATGTTGAAAGTCACATCATTCTAGGCATTAGTCAGTGTGGAAGAGAGTTACAAGTCAACTGATGCCTAGCATTCTATAAATATATCAAGTTAATTCAATTGTACATAGAAAAGGGGGTGCAGGATTGTTTATAAAATTAAATGAAAGAGATCATGGAAATATTTTCATAAATTTTCATAATTTAAGTAACTGATGAAAGAAATGAGTATTTTGTGAGAATATTTCAAATATATATCCATAACCTAATCTTATATATTTGTAACATTATATTTTCCACTTACCCACTCTGTTTGTAAGTATTACTCCAAGCAACAAAATTGATTGAAGCATTGTATATTTTTTTAGTTTTAGCTTTTGCTTAAATTTCTAGTTTTATGAGAACTTTATCTGATTTTAATTAATTTATTAAGCCTTAGTTTCTGTTAATACATCATCTTTTACTGTTGATATATGTTCATTTTAATTAATATATAATTCTATAATTTAATCTCTATAACTAAATCTTAATATAATCAATTTAACTTCATAAAAAATAAATAGATTAATTATAATTTTGTAAATAAATTTTAATGTTCCATTCCCATTTTATAAGAAATTAGAATAATTATTATAATTTAGCGTTACATTTACTTTTAAAACTACTTTATATTGAATTTTATGTCAATTAATATATCAAAATTGATCAATAAAAAGGAGGTTGAAAGGTTTTTTTAATAAATAATATAATTGGTCGTTATTATTGAAATAAATACTATAAGTGAAAAATGGGATAAAATGCTTAAAAATATTTTCATCTATTGATTGATAAAAATTAATTTTATAATAAATTTTTAATAGAATTATTACAAACAAACTATATTTTCTTATTTAATTATATTAATAAAATAGCAAATAAATTTCAACATTAAATTAAGCAATTCAATTAATTTATAGTAATAATTTAGTACATCACTCACCATCCATATATTATAATTAATATTATTATTATTATTCCAATAATTTTGTAATATTGATTAAATAAATAATTAAAAATTTAATAATTACCAGTAGTTATGTTAATGCAAATAATTAAAAAAATTAATTACCCTTTTATAATAGATGTTAAATTTTATTAATTTGAAAATTAATAAGATAGAATTTTTGAAGAGTAAGTGAAATTTTAAATTAAATATAGAATTTGAATTTAAATGTACAAAAAGCAATTAAGATAAGAGCATTTTCTCAAATGTTGCTTAGAATGCCCAAATTTAAGGCAGATTTTTCTCAAAGTGTATTTATCACTTATACCCAAGATATTCTGAGTCGACAGCACAGCTGTGCTGTTTCACAAAACCGCACAGCTGTGCGGTTTATGTGCAAATCTAAGCCTCCGCACAATTTTTTCGCACTATTTTCGGTTCTTAATTCACAGTGTCCATTCAGGCTCTGTAGGCCTTATATACATAAATTCTTAATTATATTATTATTATTTATTAAACTTATAAAACTTTAATTATAAATTTATTAATTATTCTGTTAATTTAATTTCTCTATAGAGATTACTTATAAAAGATAACCATATTTAATTTATAATTAAACTATTAAAACCTTATAATAATTAATATAATTAAGAATTTATGTATATAAGGCCTACAGACCCTGAATGCACACTGTGAATTAAGAACCGAAAATAGTGCGAAAAAATTGTGCGGAGGCTTAGATTTGCACATAAACCGCACAGCTGTGCGGTTTTGTGAAACAGCACAGCTGTGCTGTCGACTCAGAATATCTTGGGTATAAGTGATAAATACACTTTGAGAAAAATCTGCCTTAAATTTGGGCATTCTAAGCAACATTTGAGAAAATGCTCTTATCTTAATTGCTTTTTGTACATTTAAATTCAAATTCTATATTTAATTTAAAATTTCACTTACTCTTCAAAAATTCTATCTAAATATAATTTTTTCTCTAGCATTTCATATATAGAATTTTGCTTTTACTATATAAAAACAAATAAAGTTAATTAATATATTTAGAAATAAAAATTTTATCATACATTTTAAGTTTAACTTAACTCTAATTATTGTAAGAATACATTTTATTTGGAGAAATAAATTATAATTTAATTATAAAATAATAAAAATCTTGGCAGTTAACTATGTGGAAAACTAGACAATATGGTACTTGTTCGATAAAGAATTTAAAATTAGCTGGAATTTACTATAGGCGGTACCCCTCTATAACATCCCTCAGGCGAGATAATTTGATTTTAATTATTTGATGATTTGTTTAGTTTATTTTAATGTGAAAATTAAAGTTGCAATATCTCACTCCAGGGATGCGATAGAGGGGTATCGCCTATAGTAAATTTCAGCTAATTTTAAATTCTTTATCGAGCAAGTACCATATTGTCTAGGTTTCCACAAAGTTAACTTCCAAGATTTTTATTATTTTATAATTAAATTATAATATATTTTCCCAAATAAAATGTATTCTTACAATAGTAAACTTAGTATATTGGCATAGTTTATATAAATAATTATTAATTAATATTTCCCAAATATAAGATAAAATGGCAATTATTTAAAAATAATGAAATAATAAAATTTAGCAATTTTATAAAGTAATATTGAGGTTTGAAATATAGAATCTATGAATAAATTAACTAGTAATTTAGAGGTCACTTGGTTAGACTCTCGAGATTATTTTCTTAATCTTCCATATAACTCCAATTTTTAATTCAATAATAGTAGTTTAGATGAGGATTATAGTAGTTTGATTTTGTTTGTTTTATTATATATGTTTGAAGACCAATGTTAACTTTTACTTCATAATATAACATCACAATTTATGTTAATTTTATTGAATTTGTAAAAACATAAAAGCCTATAAATAAAATTGAGACAATATCATTCTAAAACAATTGATAATAATTATATAAATTACTTACTCACTTACTTAGTGACAATAAATTAATTAAGTTATTTGCAGTCAAATTAATTATTTACAACTGGTTTAGAGTGTGAACTCACACATTTTCTGAGATTTTAAAGTCTATTCTGAATTGCTCCAATCTTTTTAACATTAAATCTTTGTCAATGATGTTTTCATCTTTGCATACTTAATATCAATAAATTACTGTATATTTTATTTCAATAACTTTTAGTTATATTTAATTTTTGTTAATAAACACTTTAACGAAGCTTCTAATATAAGTATTTATAGAAATTGACATATTTAATTTAAATTAAGCTTTACAAGAATAAGAAGAAATTTTTGTAGAATTCTCTGATTTTATTCTTTTTAGTGTTTTGGAACCTGATTCGCAGTGCTTGCATGTCTCCAATAGTTCCTATAAACATAGTGTGATTTGAACACTTAAAAAATTGTTTTGAAAAATTAAATGATTAAATGAAATAGAAACAATGATATTGAAAAAGTTTTAATTTTATTAAATAAATTACAATATTAAAATTTACGAAATACTTTAAAAATTTAAACAAAACATTGGATACTTAATATTTTAAAACAAATTCCTATCTTATAAAATGAAAGTTTAAGAGATAAATTTTGTTGATTTAAAGTTAAGTATAATATAAATTAGACATACTTGTTAAATTCATATAAGTAATATCAAACTTCCCTCCTCGTACCTACAGGGGAATATTGACTGATAGTGTCGAAAGTAAAAATCTATTATCTCCCTGGCTGGCTTAAGCCCCATTATTAAATTCCAATAACCCTTAAATAATAATACTAGAAATATAGTAAACATTTCACATGGCTTAAATATCTAATTATTTTAGAGAATCGTATTACCCTTTTATTAATTATTTTTGTCAATCAATAATCCTAAACTACATAATTTTACTAATGCTTATAATTATTTAAGTATTAATTATTTCCTACTGTGGTTATGTGCTGTAGTTTTAAGCCATAATCTATCATAAATTATTATAATTAATGATTTAATATTTTGAGTAAATAAGAATAATTATTAAATATCAAAATATTATTGAAATATTAATAAGCCTCTTGAGTATGTTTGTTAATCCCAAAGTTCAATAGCTGCTGTTCTTGGTTTAAAAAAATTATATTTCTTTTTATTCTCATTGTTTTTAATTAAAACTTTACTATATAATCATTAGTTTTTAAATAATCTATTTTTTAGCAGAAATTTCGCCATCTAAGTTATTTCGTTTTTAAAATCAAAATATTTATATTTTCATAAATCAATATTTTATTTGAGTTATATAATACATATTTGTTTATTCTTGGGTTGTCGAGGATGATACCCATATCTGTGAATATGGCCAAGTAATCTTTCATAAGATAAAGCACTACATCCTTCGTTTTGTTGAAATCTCTGCAGTCCATATATATTGCACCAATAATTGCTTCAAACACATCACTGAACATTTTATTCAATAAATTTAAAAATAGTATTTATACTATATCTTTTAATTATATGGGTTTTAATTCAAAAGTTATAAAAACTATTTAATTATAATAATTAATATAAATTAAATAATTATAGAACATAAAATTATAGAATTATAAAATTCTTAGAATTAATTTAACAAAGTATTATAAGAGTTTATAGGAGTTTAATTTTAATTATTTCATTTTAATTTGATAAAGAATTAAATAGATAATTTTATTGTTATGTTCATGTATTACATCGTGAATGTATTCAGTCAAAAAAGTAAGAAAATCTTCAATAAAAATAAATTATTAAAATACAATTAAATGATAAATTAATCATTTTCAAAAATTATTATAATTATTTTAATTAAATTTACTTGATTTACATGTAATTATATAATAAAATGGGCGCAAGTAGTAAATATTATGTTACTGATTTATTAAATAATTTATATTATACATTGAATTATGTTTTCATGATTTGTTACTTTTATCAATAAGATATATTTAGATTACTCATGGTTTTATTTATAAATAAATTAAACTTTATATAAATTAAAAACTAATTTCATTCAAAAAATAATGGACTCAAGCAGCAAAATATTCAAGTTTTAATTATTTATTTAACAATAATAGTATATATATTTTTAATACAGTAGATTTCTAAAAATAAATATTTTTAGAAGGGTTTAAAGTATTTTTACAATCTATTTCTTTAAATTAAAGCATTATAGTATTTACGATTATTTTTTTCAATATTTTGACTAATTAAAGAGAGTATCTAAAGTCTTTGAAATCTTATTCCAATATCTTTGCCAGATCTTTTTTTTCTTTTCCATCTTATAATGCATTAATTTATTGTTATCTGATTTGTAATTTATTGTATGCTTGAATGTTCTCTGACATTGGAGATTGTTATATTATATTTATATAATTGGATTTTTACAATAAATTTAAGTGAAAAAAAGAAAAATTAGTCATAAAATTTTAAGTAATTTATTATTAAATTAATTATTACAAATCTGATATACTGCTTCTCTAATTATTTTTAGACTGTTTGCAATTGACCATTATTTTTTAGAGTTTTGAGGTTAGGAAAATTTAATATTGCTATTTTTTAATTTTAAATGCAAGTTATATAAAATTAAAATGAATTATCTATTTTTTGAATGTGTTTAAATTTATTTTATACGGCTAATAGGAAGTTTTTTATAAATAATATTTATTGTTACTTTTTGTTGCTATAAAAAAATATTATAATTAAATTCGAAATTAAATAATAAATTTTTAAAATACAGTTTAAAAATAATTTGCTTATATCACCGTGGATTTATGGTATTACTAATTCAATGTAACATTAAAATATTTTTATTATTAAACATATTTCTGTAAATAGAGATACCTACTATTATTTCTTTGAAGATAATTTAAAGTTTATATAAGTCAATAATATTTGAGTAATTTTAGTATAATAAATCGAGTTTTCTTTAAATAAATATATTTTTATGAAAATGCTTTGGTATCAAAAAGTATAAGTTTATCTATTCCCAATTAAACAACAATATGAGTCAATAAAATATAATTAATTCATATATTATTATTCATGGTCAACATGATATTGTTAACAATCCTAAATCAAATTAAATTAAATCATATTTATATGGATTAATTAGAATATTTTTTAGTAAACGTTTTATCTCATTAAATGCAAATATTTTGGACTGTTATCTTTAACTTGATTCTTGGTTTTATGAAAGACATAATCTGTTACAGCGTAATTGATAATAAGAAATTTTTATTATTATAAATCCATAAAATATTGAAATTTATTCAAGAAAACATAGTAAAAATAATTGATATAAATTTAGTTATTTAAAATTAGGTCATGAAATACTTAATATTTTCCCCAATAAAGATTTTTATGCAAGCCAAAAAAGAAGATCTTATATTCAAATAATGCCCTATAACCTAATAAAATCCTTATACTTTTATCGAATTTATTTTGTGATTCTTTAATTGTGAATTTTAATTGAGAATAGAGTCTCCTATGAATTCGAATCTTTCGTTGTTAGCTATTATTTCATCAATTTGTTAATGTGATGCCTATTGTTAATTCACATTAATATTTAGATAATTTTTTTGCAAGCAAAATTTACATAAAATATAGAATGGCAAATTTAGGCTTTAAAAACAAAATATGTAAATGATCAATCATAAATAAATTGTAATATTTTCAGCTTCAAAATATATTAAGTAAAGATCATAAAAAAATTAAGAAACATTTTAAATTAAATATAATTAGTAATAAAAGAATAAATGATTAATTTTGCATATGTTAAGGAAATTCAATTTATTTTTTTGATAACTTCTCTTTAGGTAAATTAATGCAATAAATAACTTTAGGTAAATTAATAATAAGAATAAAACATATTGAGTAAAACACATTAGCAGTTTCTATTTCTTTTTATTTATTATAATTTAACAATAGTTTCCACCTCTTTTGCCAAACTCATTTATTGCTTCTTCACTTTCTATGTAACTTTTATGCATAATACATTTAAAAGCCCTTCTTCGATCTTTATTATAAATATCAAATATAAATGCTAAATATTTTATGAAAATTATACAGCTCTTACAATATAATATTTATTACATTAAATTATCATTTGCAATAAAAAATTAATTATAAAAATAATTACAACTTGCGATATTTCATTAAAAACATTTACAATACATCTAATTATTTATTATATTTTAATTTAATAAAATTATAGAGATACATTATTTTATACATAAATTACCTAATACTTACAATAAATTAAATGGAGACTTTCTTATTTTTCATTTTATAAAATTTTATATAAATTTAATCTTTGAATTCAAAATTAGTGCCTTTGAGAATTTGTTGCTCCAGTACGTTAAATGTAGATGTAACTTTTGATGTTAATTTTTATATTTACATGTCTCCTTCAATATCTATAATTTCCAAAGGTTTTTACTCTATTTCTTGTAGTATTTTTTATCAATCAATTTAAGAATACGTAATTTTATTAGATTTTAACAAATAAAACAAAATTTGTGAGTATAATTGTAGTTCTTTTAAAGTCTTACTCATGATTCCGAGTTGTTTTAGAAACATTGAGGAATATTCAAGGTTTTAAAGACTAAAAAGTCCTGTCAAGGCTTCAACCACATCAGCCATGAGTTTTATTTACTTTGGATTTTATGAAGCAGAGTGGGATGCCTACTTTGATTACCTGACTATCTATGAACTTTAAAAATTTAAATATTAAAATAAGAATGATTTTTAATTTATTTTTTTAATCTTTTTATTTCAATTATATATTAAAAGATGTAAATATAGTTAATCGATTTGATTTATTAATAGAAGAAGAATTAGTGTAAAAACTAATAAATTTAATGAAATTTATTTTAAAAATTTGAATAAAATATAAATCAATAATTAATAATCCCATCTATTAAATTATAAAAAATAAATCAGACCGAAAAATATGTTATTAAATTTTGAATGATTTTATAGTTAATCTTCAAACTTTAAATTTTATTTTAAGTTGAGGTAAAAATGTAATTTTATTTTAATAACTTGACTGATTTGATCTTATACTTGATTCATTACTCCTCTTAAAACTAAATAAATTATTTATGTATTGAAAAAAAATTATATTAATTATAGAGAGTGATGATTTGAGCTTGAATTAAAGTTTATCAATTTGTGAGTCAATGATTATTAGCTCTAGGTCAAGCTGTGAAAGTTTTAAGTTTTTAAGCATTTTATTCAAATAGTATTAATTTGGGTAATCTTTCTCAAAATTTAAAGAGTATCTGGCTTCTTATGGATAATTCTGTTCAATATAATGAACAAGAGCTTATTATAGAGATTTTCTTTCGATTATACAATTCACGATTGTTTCATAGTCGTCAGTCATAATTTGTTTTATATTAAATAAAGGAAATATAAATTTCTATACTTTAAATGAGAGAAAGTTTAGTTTTTATAAAACAAATAAACCAATTGAATTTGCTAAATTTGTAATTAATAATTGGATCTGATAGATTATGAAGCTTTTGATATTCAAGTTAACTGAGGATTTTTTATCTCAATTGATTTAAAAACACAACTTTACTTTCAGTTTGTTGTAAAGTTTTGCTAGAAATGTTAAGCTCATAGTCCTATCTTTCAAATAGCCCAGGTATTACTTAATGCGAATTAGAGCCGCCTTGGGATTGACCATGTTTATTGGAATTTAATTCGATTAGGTATCTCTGTAGGTTCTTTGTTTCGGCTGCTTTTGCTAGTCTTTTGTTACATACTGTGTCTACCTTTAATATGTCAATTTCTTTATTCTTAGTTGGGGGAGGGGAGAATTTAAATTAAAGAATTGGAATTAATTGGATTTTTATTTTTCATTTAAGCCTTAAAGGTTTGAATAAAAAATAACCAAAAAATTAAATAATACCTCTAATAAATTATTCTTGAGATTAGAGAAATTTGTACATAACTCTAAGAGTGAAAGAAAATTGAGTACACTATCTCCCAAGAATTCTAATCTCTCGTAATTCTAATTTTTATCGACTTGGGATGAAGAAAGAGCCTCTTCAAAGTTTTTATTCATATTAAAATAAACATCAAATAAGTATAGTACACTTTAAAGTTTAGTTAGAGCATGTCCTCAAGATATTTTTGAGATTAAATGTCATTTAATTTTTGGCTTTTTATCGACTGCTCTGGATTGATTTATGCCTTATAATTATGAGATTCCTCATCAGAATTAAAAATTTCATCATCCAGATTAATAGACATAATAAAAATTCTTATATAGATTTATTGGCTCATTTTTTCTTTCTTCTGACTATACTTTTTCTTATATATTTGCATTTAGCATTTCTCCTATAATGAATTCTTTGTAAAAGTTCTTCTCTCTTAAACCTTATGTTAAAATTGAGTACAACTGATTTACCCGTTAAAGCTCCATATATTATTGAATTTTAAATGGCAGCTATATCAAATGCTCTGAAGAAATATCGAGTAGCACAAGTTCTTGACTGTGTTTTAAATCCATTTCATTGTCTAATATACTTTCTTCCTTTACTTCTAAGAAGTCCTAAGGTTTAATTTTTCTTTGCTTCACGATTGAAGGTCCTAATTAACTATTTTCTTTTTTTAATACTAAACTGTCTTTATTAAAAATTTGTTGCACTGTATCAGAATTAATGGAATCTGTCAAACTTTTAATTTTCTTAGACTTTGTAAGTCTTTATTAACTGTTTCTTTTCAGAAATACACCTTGTGTGATTAGATAGAATTCTTGCGTGCTTTTCAGAAATGTTACTTAATTGTGGTACTTAAGCTATTTGCTTAAAAGTTATGGATTATCTGAACTTGCGGCAGATGATTGAGCGATGATCTCTTAACTTGGTAAAAGGATCACCTTAGTAGTAAGGTTGCATACAATATATTATTATTGTAATAAAAAAGATTATCTATTAATCTTTTTTTTAAAAAATTAATTTATGTATGTTGCACTGATTTTGCTGCAAGCTTGAACTCTATATTTGTACTGATCCGAGCGTAAAGGGGTTCTGATATACGCAACCTTTATCGATAGATTAATTTGATGATTCTTTGTGAATTTTCAAGCCAAGATAGTTTTAAATGATGTCTCTACGCATTGTTTCGAATGTTTTTTGAAGAATTATCTCATCAATAATGTATTAATCAGTATTTGGAACCAACTTTAGTGGCACAATAAGGTTATAATTACGATAAAAATGTGCATTTAAAACTAAATCTTATTATATAAACTCTGTCATGAGACTGGTTTACAGTAAAATTAACTACATTTTTGGCTTGTATATTTTATTCAGTTTTATGAGAGAAAACACCATCAAAGAATTTCTTACAAACTTAATCTCTCTCTAATATTTGAATCAAATCACTAAATAAATGATGTTTCTAATCCTCTTAGTTTTGATCGGGTTTACTGTTTTGGATGTTAAAGAAGAGACTATCATACTATCTAGTGAGGATTCTATAGTATAGTTCATGTAACGAGCTAAACTTGATAATTAAATAGATAAGTATTAAAGCAATTAAATTCACAGAATTTGTGATAATATATTGAAATGTTTATTCATTAAAAAAACGGAGTATAGGTGAAAACAAACAATTAACTCAGCCAGTTTTCTGTTGCCATCGAAGTAAATTTCAGTTATTTAAACATAAATTAAATTATCTATTCAACTTATTACTTAAATTTTATGATTTAAATATAAGAATTAATAATATTTGAGACTCCTTCTTATTCTTAATGAAGTTACATATAATCTAATCATCGCTTGATAAACCTTCAATTTTGTTATTATTTACGCTCTATGGCTAAACATCTTCTTCTATGTTAAAGAGTAGTCCCATTTTATATCGTGGAAGGCTATCTATGCTTGAATTAATTATTATGATCAATAAAAAATTGGTTGGATTTATTTTTTTAAAGAATAGATTTATATTTTCATTGAATTTATAGGGTTTAGAGATAGACACTTTAGATAAGAGTTAGTGAATATTTTATTGTACATCATGCTTTTTAATTTAATTTATAATATTAAACTTTTTGCAATTAAAAACTATTAGTTTATTATGTACTTAAATAATATTTATATATTAAATTTATTTATTTAAAATTCAAGTATGAATTCAATGCATTTGTAAATAATATTGCTTTCTAGAATATTTTATTTCTAATGTAAAATTTTATTTTTAATTAAAAATAAAATTTATAAAAACTTTGGGGGGGGAAGTTTTCTGCCCCCAACATTAATTTCTATATTTTTTGCAATAAATTTATAAAAAAAACATATAGATTTTAATATCAATTACCTTTAACATTTACTAAACAACTTTAAATGATGTATAATTTTCAAGGTAAATTATTAAATTTTATCAAATTATATATTAAAAAATGCTTAGATAATTGTTTTTTATTAATAATTAATATGATTTTTATTATAATTTTTATTTTATGTCAAGGAAGTAATGATAGTTTATTATATATTATAAATAACTCTATCATAATTTATGATAAAGATTCTAATAAAAACATAAAAATTATATATTTTTATGCAAGGGGCAGGAAACTTCCCCCCCCAAATTTTTAATGCTTTAATTTTCAATTGTACTAATAAATTTTCCGCAATCTTCTTAAACTCCAAATATTTTTGATTGCAACTAATTTTGTTAATATATTTCTTCATTTAATTATTTTATTTTAGAGTTTTAGTTTTTCATTTTATTTGACAACAAAATTTACTAGATGCTCTAGGGATTTTTATCTTCATAATTGCTTTGTTGTTTTAGTCGAAAGTCTAATTAAATTTCTATAAACTAATTAAAAAAATTTAATTTTTTATTGAATTAAAGTTTATATGAGAAATAAATTTAAAATAGGGGTTTGGAGGTGTTTAAAATTTAATGTTAAACTTTTAATTATTTGTCTATCAAAAAATGATTATCTATAAGTTTCAGATACTGCAGTAGTTTTACAGTTTCTAATAAAATATTCTAATTTTATATATTATTTCGAATGCTGCGTATATATCAGCGTCTACTTTCTTGCTCCACCAACTTATTTAAATTATAAAATTAAATTTATATTATACTTTTACTCAACTTGATTCCTCTTTAGTATAAAATTCATAAATATTAAATTGTTTTGCTAAATAAATTATGAAAAAAGGCAAATTTGTCATTTTATGTTTTAGTATTGAAGAATTCATGAGATTTAAATTCTTTGTTTAAGATTAGTCCAAAGTTGTTCTGTAAGAAATTACATTTAGATTTATACCTTTTAAACCTATTTTGTATTTTCTCCTCATATATAAAACTAATTTATTATATAAAATTATATTTTATATATAGGGCCAAATTCTGCAAGTGATTAGAATTTCACAATTAAATATATAAAAATATAAATTTCCCATAATAATTCAATTACAGTTTTTATTAGTTTTAAAATTGTAAATAGGATATATTTAGTGGATATAATATAATATTATAAATTTGGTTGGATCAAAACACTTAATGATGTTCTTATTTTTGAGTGCAATTTCTTTGAGTCTGTCTTCATTTAGCAAGCCTTGCATCCTCATAATTTTTAGCTCTTCTTTTTCCAGGTAGTCTCTTAAATATGTAATTGCGTGTCTCATATGAAGTTTCGCTTATTATTTCCCATCATAAATCATTGTTCTGATAAAACTCCATAGCAAATAATTAATTGTTCGAAGATTATAAGTAAAAGTCTGATTATTTTGTTTATTTTAACATAAATTATAAGCATATAAAATATAATGTGATATATCTTTTATATTTAAATAATTTCCATAATATATTTTCTTCATTCAGTTATTTAAAATTTAATTTACGAGTTTATATTCTTCTTATTGAGGGACTTTTAGAAAGAAAAATTTAAATTTTGAATTCTTAGGGAAATGTATTAGAAATTGAAAACTAGTTTATTTATCAATTGAAATTTATAATTTAAAAATATATTTTAATTTAAAACTTTGATGATAGGTCTTGTCTTTGGATTTGATTAGTAAACTATAAAGTCATTTGACTCTCCACAGAAGTTTAAGTCCAATTGGTTCACTACTTAAATTAAATTAGTATTTTTTAATAATTAATAAATGTAGATTTTTCATTTGGAAAAGTGAAATACTAAATTAAATTAGATAATAAAGATCATTATTAGAATCAAAACCCCAAAACCCCTTAGTGAGGTTTATAAGTACTTTGATTTGTAGGGTATAGTTGGGGTCTTATTGGGGTTAGTAGAGAAATTAGGTCAATTTGCAAAATGAGAAATAGAAATTAGCGAAATTTAGGGTCTATTTATGATGAGTAATATTTAGATTTACTGCTTAAGCTTAGGTATGGTACAAGTATTAATATAGACTAAGCCAAACCTGTACTAAATTATGCAGCAATAGCAAAGTTATTACGCAAGAGTGCCTCAACTGTTAGGTATCACTGCTTGCTAGCTGTTTAGCATTTTAATTCTGGTTGTTGAACGCATCATGCCAAGAAAATAAAAGTTCTCTCAGGCTCATATTGACTTCCTCTGCGACTCTAAGACTTTGAAGTATTGGGTACACTTTCCATTAGACTAGCGAGCTGTCATGTTTCATCGCAGGTTTCCTGACATACGTATCTCTCCTTAGACTATAGCCAATACTTCTAGAAGAAATGGTATTACTTTCAAGACTGTCAACAGAGTGAAGAGAGTGATTGATTTTACAGTGCCATTTTATAGTAATAATTTAAACTATATATATGATTAAATGCAGAGAGCTATTGATAATAACACCAAGTTCATACATGCAGATGAAGCTGTGTTTACATTCAACACTTTATTAATAAGTCATGATACAAGAAGTATGATAACATAGAAGTTTATGACTAAAAAGTAAAGGTAGTCACCCATGCAATTTTAGCTGGTAAAAGTGAAGATTCAGGCTTAGAGAGTTATGTTATTCACCCTCGCTCTATTAAGCGAGAGTAGTATATAGAGTTCCTACATAACCTCAGAGAGAAGTATAGTAATCAAGAGATCATCCTGTTTGTTGATAACCTCTCAGTTCATAAGACTAAGGAGTCTTAGAAAGCTTATGAAGAGTTAAAAATAACTCCTGTATATAACGTTCCCTATAGCCCACAGTTTAATGGAATCGAATTCTATTGGAGTTAAATCAAGAATCACATCAAGAAACTGCTACTGTATCACCTAATGCATAATTTACCTATAGATACAGTAGACTTGATTCAGAGTAGCTGCAAGAGAGTAAGCATAGATAAGACAACAGTTTGTGCGAGAGAAGGAAGAATGAATGTTTATAAATAAGTGTAAGATTTAAATGAATGAATAAGTTCACATATTAAATTAACCCAGAAAGGGATTAGGCTTCTCCTTCTTCTCCTCTTCTTATGGCTTACTTGGACCCATTTTCTTCTCTTAGTGCCAGCTCCTGCATCTATGTTCATTTCATCTGGCTTTTAAAAATCTTTATAAAGTCTCTTGCTCACTTCATGAATAGTCTATGACTTTCTCTCTCTGTGAACCTTTGCATGTTCTTTCATTAGGAATATACCAGTTCCAGGTTTCCCTACAAAGTTATGTGTCAAAGCTTACTAGAGAGGTATGGATGCTTCTTAAGCTCCGCAAGCCAGGTCTCGCTTATTAGTATGCCTTGCTTCTTTTAATCTTCAGGAGAAATAGAGTAGCGTTTCTTGTGAGCTTCTTCAATGATCTCTCTGAGATAGCTCTCTCTTAAAGTGCCAAGAACACCAAAGTAGAAGCTCCTTTCTGGAAGTTTGTTAGAGAGTTGTTTCTTGGTAGGAAGATAAACTTCCAGCTCTTCATCTTTCATCGCATCCTCGTAGAGATTAGTGACTGGGTAGTTGGTATTTCTATCAACTTAATTTCATTGTTTTTGAAGGCTTTCTTCTCATCACAGAGTATCGCTTTTAAGAATGAGATTTTGGTACCTTCCATTGTTGGAAGTAATAAACTCACTATAGTATATGATTAAGTATATGTCACATGCTTACCATGCTGAGTGAGGTATCGATAGAGATCTTCCTTGCTTCTAAATCTTGAGATCATTTCTTAAGCTTCAACCCTCTTCATTGCAGTACTTATAGATTCCATCCTTGTTCCTTCACTTGTTATTGAATTTCAAATTTTAATATATAGAGTTCTGGATCCTACTGCTTAAAATCTTAGTATTAAATATGGGCATCTTATAGAAGGTCAACCTAGTAAAGATACGTGGAGAAAGCTGGCAGAAGCTGTAACAAACTTCAGAGATGGAGCTCCATTTTTATCAATTTAGTTCCATTAAATTAGTACTAAATTTGTTTAAATTTAATTAGTACTGGTACTAAATTCGTTTAATTTTAATTGGTACCAATTTAATAGTACCAAAACTTAATTAGTACCTAGTTTTAAACTAATGAGGTTTTAATGGAAAAGTTCCAAAATGGTTCAAAACCATATTGGTACCAGTACCAACCTGAATTAATTCTCAGTTGGTACCAAAATAAAAAATATTAAGTATGAAATTAGAAAAATTATATTTATAATCTGAGCATAAATATGATCTCTAACACCGCTAATACAACCATAATTGTTGTCGTATCAACTCCTATACAGAGTGACTATAACCAGAAAGGTTATTTGAGCTTAATAATACAAATTTAAATTTGAATTTAAACATGGCGGCTAACTTAAATCGTAAGGCAGTTTCTCTTGGAGCAGGTTAATCATTACTCAACTTTGGCTCCTCCAAGAAACCAGAAGTAATATATATTGAAAGGGAGGTTGAGTTAAGAGCTCTAGAGTTTGAAGCAGAGGTCTTTAAAATTGAAGTTTAAAACAAGAAATAAAACGCAGATTTGGGAACATAAACACAAGCTGAATTGATTGAGGAAGAGAAGGAACAGCAATCAATAGAAAAAATAAAAAAATTTTAATGTAAAGACTGCTAAAATTTCTTCTCAGCTGAGTCAAGCTTGAAGAGACACATCAAAGAGATACACTCTGGTAGAGTTAAGATCTACTTTAATCATGATAAAATAGATGTTAGAAATTAGTGCACAACATGCATGAAGTCTTATACTCACTCAGCCAAAGTAAAGAGGCATATGTAAAAGCACCACTTAAACGAATTCCTAATTAAAGATTAAGCTACTTAAAAGCTTATACCTGCTAAAAGAAAATATAAATCTCTTGAGTCATTAAGAGAACAGGAGGAAAGACTCAAGAGGCAAGAGTTTTGAATAAATGAATCAGCCAGCAAATGGTACTCTTATAGCATGTCTTTAAGAGAGAGCTATGTATATACCTGCATTGAATGCAATTGATATTGATAGCTGTATTGAAAATTACTTGCATTTTGACCTGCCAAACAAGGCTAAGCTTATAGTGGTTGATGAGTATGCTTACAAAGTATATCCTTTCAAGTATCTCATTAAAAACGAGCAGTATCAAAATGAATTTGCAAATGAATACATAATACTGAGGGAGGCTTAGAAAAAATAGTTTAAGAACTTACTTAGACTTGATGGAGTTATTCTTGGGCATGGATTTGTTGCATTAAGACTGAAAAAGTTTGAAATGACTTTGAGAGAGTATCTCTATCATAATAGATACCCAGATGATTTATATGAGATACTGTCAGAAATGATTAAGGGTGTTTTAGAGCTTCATGAACTTGGGCATGTACATAAAGATTTGAAGCCTGAAAATATTATGTTAAATCTCTGTCCATTAGAAATTGTAGTCATTGATTTCAATAGAGCAATAAGATAAGAAATAGTGACTTTGGCTAAGGTTCTTGGCACACCAGGATACTTTCCAATCAGGGAGAAGTGGATTAATGGCTCTGTTTAATGGGATGTTTGGGCAGTTGCTGCCATAATTTTATAGTGCGATATGGAAAGTATGTCTTACTTTGGAACAAAGCACGAAAAATAATCAATAAGTTTGGCTTCTAAACATATATAACAGGAAGATGTCTGCAATGAAATTAAGAAGCTTGTAGAGATGATAATCGTAAGAGCTCCAGCTTATCCAAGATAATCACTGGAAGACATACATGAGCAAATCAAGAGAGCTAGATTCAAGAGGTACCACAAAGATAAGCAGATAAAATTTGTTTGAATTAAGTACACTAATAATCATTAAATATTCAATAAATTCATAAAAAAACCTGCGTTTTCTTACTAACCCCAAAAAGACCCCAACTATACCCTACAAATAAAAGCACTTATAAACCTCACTAAGGGGTTTTGGGGTTTTGAATGAGTTTGTTTATAATTCAAAATTATAAAAGTTGCCTTTAAATTAGTGAAGGGAAAAAGTTAAACTAATATATTTAATTAATTGTCTAATACAAAATCCATATTGGTTTGCTTAAATTTAATCAATCGTCTTCTATGAAAAAACTAAAAATTGATTGCAAAGTGCTCGTAATCCAAAAATCATTTGCTGTATGATACATTTAAGTTTACTTTTACATATATGTTAGTAAAGCTTCCAATGTCAAAGTAGTAGTAAAAGTTGATTTCATAAAATTAATACAATCAGTTATGGAGCTTGGATTCTTTTGGGGAAAATGTAGTCTATAAAATATAATAATTCATAGTAAAAAGCTATTCTTTAGTTGCTAATTTGCATATAACGAGGATTTTTATGGGGTACCCAAGAAAATTTATAGATTATTAAGCAGTATTTTACTAATATTATTAATAAGGGAAAAGTTAAATGCTAAGAGAAATATTTTAAATGTTTCTTATATGAATTCAATGATATTATTAAAATTCTTAAATACCGATTTAAAGAAATAAAATGAAAATATATCTTATAATTAAAAGCTCATTGAAAAAAATATGAAAATATTTAAACACCCAATCTCTCTCTTTAAATAAATTAATATTTAAAAATAATTTATTTGTTGGATGCAATTAAATTCATATTTAAGAAACTAAATAGATTATAAGTTTCCCTATTAAGATTCTTATATAATTACACTAACAACAAGGAATTCTCAGGAATATAATATTCATACAGTCAAACAATATAGCTAAAGATTTCTTTTAATCTATTTAATAATTTTTAGAACATATATAGCTTGAGAATTGCTAAAAATTATCTTAATTATGCGTCCTTTATATTTATAAATAGATTCAACCGTTATATATCCAAATGAGTTGCTCTTCTGTAACTTAATTGTTAAAGAAATAGGAGGATTTATAAAGAAACAAATTTACTCACACAATAAATTATCTCTAAGTTGAATGATTACAAACTGAAATATTTAAGTTCGAGAAAATCATAAATTTGCAATAGAAATCGATTGTAAAATAGCCAATATTTATGTTCAGAAAACTACTAAACTAGCATTGTTAAATTTCCCTTTATTTTTAATTAATTTAATTGATTTTTTATACTCCTTTTATATTTTATTTACTTCGCTGACTTCGTATTTACCAAGCCCTTATATGAAATTATCGTCATTATGTTAACCATTTTGTTCCTAATAATCTTTGTTTTTGTATTCAGTATAAAAACATTATTAAATATAATCTTATAATTTTATAATTAAGTTTAATTATAATTCTATTATTATTATTATACTGGTGTTGGCAATTAAGATAAGTTGTTACTATTTATAGCTTGGACAAGATTAAAACGTAACTTTTAAATATATATATATATATAAATATTAAAATGATATTAATAATATTACTATAACTTAAATTAAATTAAGTAAAAACTTCTTATTACAAATCCCTTTTGTTCTATATGCTCATGAAGTTATCTGAGACAATTTAGTAGAAAAAAATATTTTATAATAATATATTTATCAATAAAGTATAAAAATAAATAGTAAAGGATTTCCTATGAAGGAATTTACTCTGCTCTTAATAAGATTTTAATAAAATGATATTTAATTTTATATTATAGCATACATATATTAATATAAAGAAATATTTATTGTATTAAAAAAAGTGTAAAAATTTAATTATAGATTCTAATTTGCAAAACATTGATATAATTTTGTTTTTTAATTAATAAATGCGTTAGAAAATATTTATTATTTATCCAATTATTATCATTATCATTAATTATAAGTATTAAACTTTGAGCCAAATATTATATTAAATGATATTTTTGTTGTAAAAAGTAAAATTTATTATAAAATAAGAAACTTTTAAATTTAAATGATTCTATTTGAAAATATAAAAACTTAAAAATTAAAAGATGAACAAATCAAACTACGAGAAGTCCACATGTTTATGTATCAAGTGCTATTGTAATAGTTTCTAAGTTAAAATGTATTTTTATTTAAATTTCTTATAATAAACTATTTAATGATATTTTTTACTAATTTTATGTATGCATTTGCTTATAACAAATCATTTATAATTAAATAAATTATTTGACATATTTAATATTATATGGCGTTAAGAAGTCTTATCGTTAAAATTTCACGTAAAAAATTATATTTTTTATAAAATTATATTTAATTTCGAGATGTTTCTAACTTTACTAGACTGCAAAACTTTCTTAATTTCTTACTCGCAATCCTTCGATTGATTTTGACTTATTGTAGCAATAAGTACATTGTGAGTAATCTTATCACTATTTTATATATTAATATTTTTTATATAAAACCCCAAAACCCCATGAGATAAGGTGGTTGTAGATTTTAAATTTGAATTTGAATTAATCAGAAATTATTATAAATATTTGGTAGCTTGTTGATTTGTGAAGACCCTCTATATATATATATATATATAAGACCTAGTTTAAAATATGACTAGCAACCAAATTAATTGAGTGAGTATTTAAGGATTTTAATATGTTTAATCAAAGTTAAAAATTATTCCTAATAGCTGTTGGACTGGACCTAATGGCTTCGACCTAGCCCTACATGCAGGACCACTACGAGCCGCCTCTGACCTCGCCCTCGGTGCAGCTGTCGCCCTCCGTGCTGCCGCCGGGCACGGACCTTGAGCTGGGCGAAGAGCCCTTGATGAGCTGGTGGGAGCTGGCCCCGAAGATTGCATGTCTGCTGTAAAGCATCTCCTTCAGAGAGCACCCCAATCAGAGCTTCGTGGAGATCCTGAAGACCCTCTTCAACGCACACACCGTCAATCACCACTGGGTCCACATTGCGAAGGAGATCGAGCGCCATGCTGGGAAGCAGAGCCTTGAGCTAGCATTGAGGACGCCAATCGAGAAAGAAGGGGACCCCATAGGAGCCTTAGATCCTGAGCTTGGTGATAAGAAGCAATCAGAGTAGTTAAAGGGCGTGCCCAAGGTCAGAGGTGGGGGCCCTATTTAATACACACGTTAAAACTAAATCAAACAGACAACGATTAACAAGCACATGTTCTCTTCACTCTAATTGGAATTGACGCAAACGAATCACTCGCCCTCAGTACTGTCTTTTGATGGATGTGCAGATCAAGTAGTCCTTGGTGCATTGTGAGTTAGAAGAGCATGATGAAGCAACTCCATTTGCGCTGAGACTGTTGGTATTAGCGCAGGGACTGAAAGAGTAATAGTGATAGAAAGTCTTATATTCACTGCTTCCTAAACATAGATCAACTTCAACTCTCTTGGCATCTGAGCCAGTTCCCTTTGGTGCCAAGAAGTCGTATAAGAGCTCTGAAGTGCCAGAGTGGATGGGAACCCCATTGGTTGAGACACCAACGAGCGCAGCGCGCAGTGTACACTACATCAAGATTCCTCCTCTCCCCCATTAGTAAGAGCACTCCATCTTAAATGAACTCTTTGGCATAGTTGACGTTAAAAATAAAAAATAATAAATAAAAAAATAATAAAAAAAATAAAATTTAAAATAAAAACAAATTAAAAAAAAAAAAAATAAAATAAA
>ARYC01007036.1:0-24036 GCA_000711775.1 Oxytricha trifallax
TATATAAATTATTATCAAATTTACAATTTTTATAAATCTTAAGTATTTAAATAAAATTATATCAATCTATAATTTTTATTTTTAATTCCCGATTGATAAGTTTTATATATTAAATTAATTTAAATAAATTTATTTCTATTTTTTGATTAAAAGATTATAGCAAATAAAATGATTTACTTTCAATTTTATTGTTTATTTATTGCTCATTAAGATTTTTAAAATATTTAATTACTCTTTATATAAGTGGAAATTCCATCATTTACAATTTAATTCATATATTAATCTAGACTTCTCAATCAAATATTATTTAGTCACTCAATCAATAATTTTAAGATAATTATTTGCTTAATATTTATACAAATAAGAAACATGGCTTGATGTATTATAATATTTTAAAGTTTTGAGTAATTTATATAAAGTTCTTTATATTATTTACTAAATAAATGGAAACAAAGGTTTGATATAACTATAAGGCACTAATATTATAAATATCATAAATTGCATGTCAATGACTATTAAATATAAAATGAAAGATTCATGATGAATTATAGGGGAGCTAACTGAGAAAAGTTTTAATTTTTATCACTAGGCTCCTCCACTAGTAAAAGAAGCATATTCAGTATCTAATAATTGCAGAAATCTTAACAAGCTACCAGTATCTTCTAAATCAGCTTCAGTGACAGTAAAAAGGCTAGAAGTTTATGTGAGAATATTTTCAAGTTTGCTTCTTAATGGTGGAGGAGGTTGATGTTATCTAGTGATTGTGTTGCTAGATTTTGCTGACAACATCAAGCTTCCGTCCTTCCATTTATAGTTTGAAATTTTATACATTAAATTCATTTTATATAATAAATGAGGTTTGATCTTAAATGAATATTCATTTCCACAACATGGTAAATTTTTAATTCTAACTGATTCTCTGTTTCTTCCATATTTATTTGAGAAACCTTTTCATGAATATTAGTCTGTTCTATAGTTCTTTAACTTCCTCATTTATGTAAGGGGATATATACGTTGTGATTATGTGGAGGGGAATCCTTCACGTTTAAAATCGAACAAGTCACGAATTATCTTAGCACTTTTTATTGTTTTCATTTAATATCTTCCATTATTTAGTACTAGCACTCCTTCATTCACTACAGTTAGTTCCCGTTAAACTTTTTCTTGTCTCCTTGCTTTACTCGAGAATCAAGTTTTTGTGGTTCGTCATGAAAGCAATAAGCAAAAAATCTATCTGGAAATAGGCTAAAGTCTATCTGGAATTTTGGGGTGACAAAAAGTGACTCCTAAACCTATATTTTTGAAGAAAACCATTTTAAAAAGACTACAAAGTACATTTTATTGGATCTGTTAAGAATTATACTGATTTCATATGGATTTTAAAAACACATGGAAGATTATAGTTGGAGTATAATGAGCAAGATTCGCTTCTTTGGGGGTTTTGAAACTTTAGTCTGCCTCAACCGTTGTGATTCCTCGCTCCTCGCCAGTTGAGTCAAAGCAATGTTCTTTTTGTTAATTCATATTAGTTCTTGAAGTCTTATTTCCACTAATCCTATTTATCCGGTCTCTTGCCTTCAATTTCTCTAATTATCTGGTCATGCTTCAGTTTGGAGTTTAATTCTCTGATATTCTAATGGCACATATTGAATTCAATCGTACTCATATTTAATTATCTCTTGTCACTGATTACCTGTTCTCTCCTTTTTTATCTATGTTTTCAGCGAATCTTTCATTACTTCTCTCCCATCCTTCAGCTTCTTCACAGGTTGGTAAAATTCGAGCTCTCGGCTATTGTCAATCTTGACCGAAAATTTGTTTATGTTTTTAAAGCTGTTGTGATTAAACTAAACATTCTGGTTTTGAAATGTTGAATTTTGTGAGTTCGAGTTTGAATATTTAAAGAATTTTTCAAATGTTTGTTAAGAATTTTTCTTTTCCTTTTTCCTTTGCTTGTTCGTGCATAAAGGTAGTCATCTTCTCCCATTAGTTGGCTAACTGTCTGGCTCCATTTTTGCCAGCCTTTAATTTGCCAATTTCTTAATTTTATTGCAATTATATTATATTTACCTTTATATTTATTTTAACATCATGCATAGTATCTTTATTTCTCAATTCTTCATTAACTATTGTAAATATAATATTATTCCTGATAAACTTTTTAATTAATTTAGTTATATGCAGCAGTACTTAAGTTTAAATTATTGTCTATTCAACTAAATATCTCGAGGGTAGTTTATAGTTGCTTACTTATGGTAAATTTAAATAGTTAATTTGTATTTTTCTTTTTAATAATAATCAAAGTAGACATAATAAACTTAATTATTTTATGCTTTAATTTATCTAAGACTATCTTGGTTATTAAATATAAATATATATAAATCTAACACATTTTATTCATTGCTTGGTACATAAGGTTACATTTATGGGATAATTATGTAGTAAATCCTCTAGAATAAATTAGCTTAAAAATGTGTTAAGTTCTCATTTTAAAACCTAATTTGGAAAATTCAAGGCTCTAAAGATGGAAATCATTTATTTAATAATGGAAAAGATGAAAAATACAAACTTATTTTTAACTTAGATTGGTTATAATTTACATTCTAAAGTACCATATTAAACACAATTAAGGAAGAGGATATTTCTAATGTCACAGCTAATTAAGGCTAATTAAATATAACTTTGTACTATTAAATATTTATATTGTTGTTATTATCTAAGGTAGGATTTTAATACTTATTAATATATCATTTATCTACTCAATCGAGATATTATTGCATAATGAAGATTCTATTAAAAACACAGAGTATTTGAATATAAATGTATTAAGTAGTAAAGCATATCATATCTCACGTAATTATTTCTAATGTCTAAACTTAACAAATAATACTTATAGATGAGTGAATATTCTCGTTACTGTGGATCTTTACCTCATACTCATCAATTAGGTATAGACAGTGGCAAAGGTTAGAGCCTATAACTACTTCTTAAAATGGTCAAATGCAATTAATTTTTCAATCATTTCAATAACACACTGGGAATCTCACCTCGGATATTTTAACTTATAACCACCAATTATATTCAGCTTAAAATTATATCATTAAAGCCTTCTGAGGTGCGTAAATGATAAAAACCCAATATATTTATACATAAATAAAATTACGATCCAAATAGAAGCTATAACTAATCTCCCTTGCATCATTAAGCTAATAGTTTTTATACTCATTTGACTACATAAAATTATGTATATCATAGGAGAGGTTCAACATCATGACCAAAATCTAATAATTTAATGCAATTTAACATAATAAAAATAGATAGAATTTAAGGTTTTAATATTTGGATAGTTAATATTAAATGAATATGCGAGGTAATTGTAATAAAAATAATTTACCTTTATCAAAGTACTCAAATAAGTATTAAAAACGAAAACACTATAATTTATTTATTTAATAAGAGCATTTTAATGAGGAGATGAAAATAAACCTTTAAAAGATTGATATAATAAACAAATTTCAGCGTTTTTTTATAATGATTTTACATATTAGTGAGGATTGAACAAACTCTAGGAAGATCTAATTTCTTCTAATTTGCTTCAAGTAGATATTATAATTTTATAATCATTTCCTTACTATGTATTAAGTATTGGAGGGGGGTCGTTGTTAATTGGTATAACATCTCTAAATTTTGATTTATTTGGTATAAATTGATTATTCAAACTAAAACAAATCTTAAACTCCTCTAAAGTTCCATTGATAGAAGTATAAGAAATATTTTTAGTTGGCCTTTTTAATTTTGACATAGAGATTTTAATAACTTAAAACATGTTTATTTAAAATAAGTCACAAAACAATATCTTTCAACATATATTTTGATGTCCTTGTAAACTTAACACAATAAAGAGTCTTGCCAGTATAATCTTATCAAAGATTAATTTACTCTTAATTATCCAACCTATATCCTTTTCTATTCAGTATTATCAAAGCAATGAAATTCCGAAGTTTAATTATTCTTCAAATGTGCATTTTCTATATTAATTTCTTTGATATTAAACTCAACAAATACCTTTAAAAAGTCATTCCTGTCTCATAGGTGAAGTGCTATTTATCTAAATCGGAGCATTCCCATTTCTATAAGTAAATCACCCATCTTTGGATAAATCGACTAGCATAACGAACAGTGAGCAGGTTATTCATTAGCAATTTGAACTTAATATCCTCGAAAATTATTCACATTCTCAAGTTCTCTATCATAGTAGCTATTATATATTCATCAGATGCATAGAAAACTCAGTATCTAAAATATACTATAAAAATAACAAAGACATAAATGCAAAATGAAATTGATGTAATATGATTTTATACTAGAATAGTCCATAAATAGTGTGTTCGATTAAATCGATAAAAATTAAAAATATTAACAGATAAAATATAAGCTATTAAATTGATTTTAAAGTAAAATATACATTAAATAATGACTAGATTATATAATTTAATATTTAAATACATGATAGAGATTGATGAACATGAAATAAATATAAACATTTATGAATGTATAAATAAAATAGATTAATGGATTTGTAACAAAGGAAAAAACAGAATTTTAAAAATATTAAAATAAAGGGATTGTAATCAATTTATATTAGTATACACTAGACGAGATATGTAACTTATTAATATACAGAGATAATCATCAGAATAGCCAATATTTTATAAGAAATACTTGTGACCTCGAAAGTCAAATTATGAGGAAATTACAATTTATTCTTTAAGAGATTAATAAATACTTGTCAATTATACTGAAAATGATAAGTTTTCAAAGTTTAAAAAGAGTCTTATAAATTGTAGATAATATGGAACTTCAGAGAAATGCCAAGGCAAAGCATTGAATGCAATCTATTTCGAGAAAATTTACAGAGAATCCCGGAAAAAATTGCCCTTCTATGATAATCTACAGAATACGTGATTTTGAGCTTACCTTCTCAACTTGATTCTCTGTAATTCTATAGAATAAATGGTTTATAATATACGAGAACCAAAGTGAAACAAATAGTGTTTGACATCGATTTTTCGAACACTCAAGATCCCTACCTAAAGTCAAATAAGTTATTAAATTTTTTTCAAATAGCTTATACTATATGTTAGGAGCCTTGAATTACTCAGAAAGCATCTTATCATCTTTGTTTGAGATATGATTGCTTACATAATAATATTGTTTTATTGAAATTAATTAAAATTTATATAGGATTTTATCAATATATTTACTGCATTTTTATACTTTAATCATTCATAGATTCATTATATTATTCTTTGACACTTGAGACAAAATGATGATACAGAAAGGAGCCAAGATGCTATTTGAGCAAAAAAACTGCGACTATAATGAAGAATTTAGTAACATGGACGAGAGTCTACCGGATGTAGAACAATACCTACCTATTCATAAAATGATAGAGAGATAGTTGAAAATTTAGAAAGGAAAGGAGGAAATGAGGAAATCCAAACTAATCTAAGAGTAATTAATGATCAAACTGTCACTCAAAAGATTAGGTGCTCAAGTAACGATGGAAATGGTAGAAACTTAGGTTAGGACTAACAATAAAATGGAAGTAATAAATAGAGCGAATATGAATGATGAGGAATCACACAGGATTAGAGGAAGAATTAATATTGCAATAAATTACATTTCTAGCATACTAAGCACACAATTTAAATTGAAATTCAATGAACATATATATTTACTTTAATTTATCATATTTTTATTTAAAATACTTATACAGTACATTTGCAATTATTTATCTATAATTCTTAAAAACATTAATTCTTATATTAGTTTCTCCTTATTTTAGTTTCATTTGAATAATTGTTTATTAATATTATTTTCCTTTGATATCTTACCATCCATTTATAATTAAATCAATATTACTTATTAATACATTTATATTAATGAAGATAATTTAGAAAATACTTGTAGTTTTTTCTCTTTTATTTTTTTGCATTCCTAGAAAATTAACTCTTGTAATTTTAAATCATTTACCATCCTTCCTTTACGAATTGCTATTTATCTCAACATATTCAAGCTTATATTTTATCCATTATTTAAACAATTATTGTATATATATACAATAATAAATTATCAAATCATTGTTATATATTTAATTTACTAACTTATTGGGTTTAGAGGTGTTATTTATAATCTTTCATAAATTCAAATTGTAAACTATTATTATACTACTGTTATTTATAAATGATTTATTTATACAAGGTAAGAGCTCAAAAATTAATTTAAATATCCATTTCAAAATTATATGGATATCTACACGAATTTACAGCATTAATCATCCCATATGTTATAAGTGCGCATGAACTGAATAATACTAATTAGAATATTCAATAACTCAGATACTACAGAAATTGATTACATATGGAGTTAAATTAGACTACCCTTCAGCTTGGAACATCTAAATGAATTCATTAAGTTTATTGCTAGAATTTAGGAGAAATTATTCCAATCAAATCTTACTAATTCAATTGGGAGTCCAGCTAAACAATCTACAAAATTAATTGCTGTGTATTCCTGATAAATAATCAATATTTTTTGGAATTTTTCAATGATTGACAAAACATGAACAGGTACTACATTGTCTTGAACTTAAAGAACGGATACATGAGAAAGAGATTGTATCATTTGGGATATTGATATTTAAAACTTATGTAGATAATAACTACGATAAGAGAAACGTATATTTATTCAAATGATTCATTATAAGCTAGAGAATAAAATGATTAACCTCAAACATATAGACATATGAGTTATGCTGATCTAACAAAAATGACAGTGGGAAGATCTTCGACTATTATGAAGAGGAATAGGATAGAAGGTTTAGTAAGAATTACAAAGCACTCCGGATAGAAGAAAGAAAATAATACAAAAAGTTCCATGAACTCAAACAATAAGCAAAAGTTACAATAAATATAAGAACTAAAATATGGTAGAAAAATGCGGCAAGCGTATGAAATAATCTTCAATAACAGACAAAGACAAGGATTTACTAGGAATCATTAAAGAAGTTAAGGATGTAAATCGGAGTATCATAAAATATGGTGATTTGCGAGATATTGATAAAATAGATTAAAAAAAGGAAATTATAAAAATAAAGATAAATTGATGATTTATTAATTATCTCAACTGTCATATTTTAGGAGTATTCATAATACCTATTTGATTTAAATTTCAAATTTAATAAATTAATAGATAAAAGATTGTGAAATTTGGCGAAAGTGAAAACGAAATACAAACCAAATGCTTTAATTAATTAAATTACTCAAATACTAAATCTTCATTTCTTAAACTCTCTGGTAATCTCTTTGATGAGGGGGCTCCACAAAGTCCACGAACTCCTGGGATTGCTTTCCCTTCCTGATCTTGGCGGCCACGGGGGCGATGTGCTTGGTGTGCCACTACTTGAGCTTCTGCACCTCGCGACTGGTGCTTTCGTTCATGAGTCTGGTGAGCACGGAGATGGGTAGGAGCGGGCAGGCAGTGTAGAGGGCCTTGAGATGATCGCCTATCTGGTCCTCGGAGGCGTCGATCATAATCTGCAGCATGTCCTGCTTCTTCTGGAGCTTCTGATGTTTAGTGGCTGGTTCCATGCCTTGGGCTTCATCCTCTTGTAGTCGTCCTTGAGTCCTGCTTGAAGTGCTGGAGGTTTCCTCGTGGCTGTGTCGCAATATGCCAGTGCCAGCCATGATCCCTCTTGATGGTTGGGGGGTGCCCTGGTAGCCTTCATCAGTTTCTCGTATCTGGGCAGCTCCTCATGTTTCTCAAGCTCCTGAATGTACTTGAAGATTATGTCGAGCTTCTCCTTGGTCTGAAGCAACTGCTCGATCTACTCGGACTCCTCCACGCTCACGTATTCACTCTGTGTCTCTGACGCCTTCAATCGCTTTGCCTCGCGGGCCCTCTCCCCTTTGATGTAGCGGACACCCTTTGCCTCGATCTCCCGAGTTAGTCTCATCATCTACTCTGCACTATAAGGGACAAGTAAATCTGGGGAATGGGGGTACTTACTTTTGATATTTGCAAAAAGGTTATTTTTGAAAAATGTATTGCAGTCGTGAGGATAGGGCCGCGTCACGCTCGGTCTATCTCACGACGGTGGAAGTTCCGACTCAGACATCTATCACGGGGGCCGAGATAATCAAGAATCAGAATTTGGAAAAAGGCCTTTGAGTCCCCCCAAATGACTTGAAAATTTATAAAAGTTAATCCTTAAATCAGACATTCTCGAGGCCCAGGTGGTTTAGGGCGGCGATTAATGCTCGCAGGTACCCCTGTGGGAGCCAGCGCATGTCTGCGCGATATTTGCACAGCCAGGTCTATGATATACTTGCCCAGTTGTTGCCCCAAAACCCCTTGGGGAGTGCCCCTGCCCTGTGGATGTAGTGCTTTTCCTCTGCAGGGCGGGCTCCTTCCTCCAAAGGGGTCTGCAAGCGGCTCAGCGGAATCTCATTGTTACTATAAGAAATATATAAGTACCATTAGTCTTACTGTGGGGTGGAAGAGGTGTCCTGATCAGCTTGAATATCTGCCCGTGCGGCAGGACTAATTGTAGCTTTGACACAGTGTGAGCAGTGTTTGCATAGTTGTTCATGATGAATGCAGCAAGGATATTGTCTTCAACATTGCTGTTAATGAAGTTGTTAGTTAGATAAACGAATGATCCAGTTTAACCATAATTGAAAACAAAAATGATGCTCTTGTCAATAAGTTCTTAAACATCGGCAGTTGGGAAAGCAGTTGTATCTTCTACGAGGACGGAAGCTAACTTGGAGTAGGTCATAGCAACATATGAAGTTAAAGGAACATCTCCTACACTTTGGTCTGAGAATCTGAAGTAGTCATAACCAAGGAAGTAATCTGAGTCTTCTGGGTCAACTACTCTAAAGAGCTGAATTGATGGAGCCATTGCAAGGATCCACATTTTTGCTTCGGCAACCATAGAGGCAAGTTTTGGGTTTTCACGAGAATTCCATTTAGAGTGAAGAGAACATGTGTTTGTTAATAGTAGTCTGTTTGATTTGGTTTTAACGTTTATATTAAATAGGGCCCCCACCTCTAACCTTGGGCACGCCCTTTAACGACTCTGATTTCTTCTATTCACCAAGCGCAGGATATAAGGCTCCTATAGGGTCCCCTTCTTTCTCGTTTGGCGTCCTCAATGCTAGCTCAAGGCTCTGCTTTACAACATGGCGCTCGATCTCCTTCGAAATGTGGACCCAGTGGTGATTGACTGTGTGTGCGTTGAAGAGGGTCTTCAAGATCTCTGCGAAGCTCTGAATGGAGTGCTCTTTAAGGGAGATGCTTTACAATAGACATGCAATCTTCGGGGCCAGCTCCCACCATCCCATCGTAGGCTCTTCGCCCAGCTCAAGGTCCATCCCTGGCGGCAGCACGGAGGACGACAGCTGCACCGAGGGCGAGGTCAGAGGCGGCTCGTAATGGTTATGCATGTAGGGCTAGGTCGAAGCCATTAGATCTGAGTACAACAGCTATTAGGAATAATTTTTAACTTTGATTAAATATATTAAAATCCTTAAATACTCACTCAAAAAATTTGGTTGCTATTCATATTTTAAACTAGGGTCTTATATATATATATATATATATATATAGGGCGTCTTCACAAAACGAAAAGCAACCAAATATCTATAATAATATTGATTAAATTTGAATTTAAATTATTAATTAACAACTTTCAAATTCGAAAAAAATTTACTCTTTTATATATTAAAAAGTGGTCAGGTAGTCTGGCCGGAGTTTTTTGTGGTCAATTGCAAATCTATTTTATAATTACAAATATAAATTACCAATGTGTAGATTAAGTCCATACTGCGTTCACTCACTAGACATCTCTCCTCTTTCTCTGATCACCGACTATGAGTTCTAAAACAGCTGCCTTCTTTGCTCCCTGATCAGTTTAAAATCTTGAGTGGAGGAACTGGGCTACAATTGGCGCTGTTAAAGGGAATGCCCCCCGCTTTATATCAGTGTCTCGGATTGGCACTGCAGACATCTCGACTTATAAGCATTGGCATCTTTGGGGTCCATCATACTTAACGTCAAAATGTTTGATATGATGACTATTAAACACCCCATGTACCTGAAATACATGCCGCCATACTACTGCTCTATGGCCATCCTTCACCCTCCATTAATAGTTTCATCCCCGTAATCCCTAATGTTCCAAATACCATCGGAAGATTGAACTCGTTCATGATTTTTGTTTTCACAGTTTTGTTTGGCCCGTATATTCATATGCTGTGAATCTTGCTGTTCTTGCTCTTGATTAGGAGCTCATTCAGAGCATCGAGAATGTGGAGGTAACCAAGTGCTTGTAAATCTGCATCCTGGGGGTATTGGAGTCATCACCTTTTTTTAAAGAACGGCAATGTATTCTTAAAGAGATGTGATTATTGGTACATTCTCATTAATGGTGACACCGAACTTCTGGATCACTTGATCGATGGAGTTCATTGAGCTGTATGACTTTGCAATGGCTATTAACTGGGACACATCGTATGATTTCTTCCGAATGTATTCATCCTTTGACTGTGCTCCCCCTGAAAGCCTCTCGGTCATGTAGTCATTAGTACTATCGAAAGCGCCTCTAGAATCACGCTCCTGCATTATGATTTCTTCACTTTCTTAGCAGTCTCTTTTGGAATAAACTGCCCGTAATGGTGAGAGGGCCCGTATACTAGTTTACTCCATTCAGTGCTGATGCATACAAATCGTATGAATGATGTCCGTGAAGCTTGGCGATTAGTTCCAGCTGTGCCATAATAGTCTTGCCTTTTCGCTACTTTTTCTGTGAAGTATTATTTGTTGGCTCCGATGGAATCTATCTTGAAGCTATGCAATGGTAGTAAATCTCATTGGTACGATCGGTGTAGACCTAGATGGGACTGAAACCCGGAATTTGACTCGTCATTAAGCATTGGCACTGCTTCCAAAGGTCCGAGCTGCCCTCGTTCTGAATCTGTAGGAAGAATTAGTGGCGGTTGTGAGACATTATTATTAGATTACTAACTGAGTCTCCGCGCAGTAATAAGATCACGATGGCCTCTCAGTCATTTAAACATCCGTCGTAGTGGTCTCCGGTGTGCTGGTTCCATTGTAGTTCTACACATTGGATATTTATATTTGTAATTATAAAATACATTTTCGGTTGACCACCAAAAACTCCGGCCAGACCACCTGACTACTTTTTAATATATATATCTATTAATTTATTAAATTTAAATCCAAATCAAATTAGTATAATGAATACTCCTAATTCATGACAGTTGAGATAACTAATAAATCAAAAATTAATCTTTATTTCTGTAATTTGCTATTTTTATATATTTTAACAATATTAAAAAGCAGCAATGAGATGATTACGACATTATAAAATAAAGTTAAAACAATCAAATAAAAATACTTATAATCAAAATATAAATATATGTATATATTTATAAATATTTATCATTATGAATTTAATTAATCTTCAAATCTTATTCTAAAAATATTAAAGAGTCATCAGTAGATTATAATATTTGAAAATAATTCTTAATTCTAGATTAAAATATGCTATTGCTTAGTATTTATAATATATTTATGTTTTTAATGGCTTTTTATATAAAGATATGCAACTAAAATAAGTTAAAGTTTATAATGGTTCTAACTACTACATCTTATCATGTATTGACCTTTAGATGGGTATATTCCACAGGAATAGGCTTTAGAAGTTCTTCTACAAGGCCTGATACACTTAGAGCATATTTGGATACTTTAAGGCACCCTTGGCTGAGGACTAGTCAGAATAAGGGATTTGAGCTTTTTCAGAGTGAATACATGGGCCATGGTCAAGGTTTGTCCCGTGATGCCCGAAAATATTGTTTTTGGATTCATCGTCCCCAATTACTCCTAGAAATAACTAGAAGTTCATAGACTATCCAAACATCAATTTTACCATAGTCATATTCATAAGTATATCAGTAACTTTAAGTTTAAAATGTAATTAAATATGAAGAGATAAACTATCACAATTCAACATTGAATATTATCTTGAATAGTTGCTCGAATTGTGTATTTCCAATACTTTAAGTTGGCTCTATTCATTAAATTATTAGATTTATAAGTTCTAGGTAATCTTTATCTGTTCATCGTTTTCATGCTATAATTATAAAAGTATCAATTAACAACAATAATCAAACAGATTATTAAAGAACTAATTTTCATCTTAATCAAACAAGATAGTAATAAAAATAACACGTAGAAATCAATTAATGCGTATGTTTGCATCTACCACTTTTTTAAGATAAAACATATGATAGAAATGTAAAATCAAGAAATGCTTAAATAATTCCTATATATGACTGATTTAACTTATGACATAATTACTTTATTATATACTAAGCAAATAATAAATGATAAGATATCATAGTAATAAGTATTTTAAATATATGTAGACTAAAAATATTTTAAATGCTATTAATTTCCTCGGATTTATTACATTTCTAATATGCTCCTTAATTTAAATATAAATTTAACTGATATCAATAGTAGGTAAAGTTAAGTTTATCTTTTAAAATACTACAATAACATATCAAAAGCATAATATATATATATATATTATTATATTATATTTAAAAATAATTCTTGGACTATTCAATTATTATAAATTTTCCATTGAAATAATTTTTAATCAACTTTTTAGACTAATTAAAGGCAATTAGATAGATTGCGGCAACCAAAGCAAGAAAAAGAATTTTGATGGTCTAATAATAATTCTAAAAAACCAATTAAAATAGCCTTAGCCTAATTAGTTGCTCATAAGAGATATAAGTAGAATCAAGAAATTTTAACAAATTATTAGAATATAAATATATTATATGTATTTAGATAATTACCAAGAAAGAATCTTAAAAACAATTAATGATTGGTTTTCTATTTTGCATTATAGTTTCAATTATTGATTAACAAAAACCATGTCGACTTATTAATTAAGTTCTCTATAAAAATTATACTGAAATCCATGCTTTATGAAGTCATACATTGAATTTAATTTAAGTTGATTTATTAAGAAATATCTGCAAATAGTGGCTAAATAATTAGGCAGTTGTAAGTTATATAATGAAACATTTTAAAATAAGCAAAATGCTTTGAAAAATGGAATGAATACATTAGTTGCAGGCCATCAATCAAATCTATATATCAATTTTGTTGTTTAAAATCTTTTTATATATTTGAACAACATATAATTGACTTTCCTATGATTATTTGACTATTTTACCTATATTCCTTCAGCTTTATTCAACTATACTTTATGATCAATTATATAAAGGACTACTTCACCTAACTTATTGGAATTTGCTTGCTTTTCCCATCAGATTTTGGCATGATGATCACACAGATCAAGGCCTATTTGAATTAACCCCGCTGCCTGTGCCACTTACTCAAATAAAGGATGATCGCGGGCATTTACACATATTTGTAGTCTTTAATCTTAATATTACTTTCAAGGTGTAAACTGCATGCTACAAAAAACCATAGAAAAGTTGAGAAATTATAACAATTTGCAAATAATATAAAAGGAGGTTTATATGTATTTAGAAGTTTATCAATGACACTAGATGCTAGCAAGGATATAATAGCATAAAAAAGGGAGATTGAGAATAAAAAAATAGAAGGCAAATTTCAAATTTAAATTAAATAGAGTGCTTATTAATTATATTGTATGGATTTACAATGGAAATAAAAATGTTTAATAAATTTCTTAATATTCAATATAATTATTTAATTTTATAATTTAATTATTAACTTAGAATTTAAAGGGCGGGATAAATGGAAGAGAAAATTCAGTCCAGAAGAAAGCTACTAGTGTACTCAAATGAAAGTGAAGAACACAGCTCAGATAAGCAGAAATCAATCATAAATTATTTTTAATATTCAAAAAAAATGTTTTCATAATCATTCTTAAAAATACCCAATAATATAAGTCAAACACAATAATATAAAAATCTTAGACAGGTTCAGCATTCTACTCGACAATGGACGCCATCTCCATTTTTTCTAGCAAGTAAAAGAGGTGGATGACTGAGTTAGAAGTAACTAATAATTTGCAGGAAGTCAAAGGAGCAAAATCATGACAAAGGTAATAGTAAAAAAAGACAAATGATAAAAAATATATTCGAACTTAATATTTGCATGCAAAATGTGCGGGGATGGAACTCCAAATTAAATAAGACCAAATGATGAGAGAGCTTGAAAGCAAGAATCAAGAATAATTGGACTCAACAACTAGAACATAGCACAAGCTTAATTAGCCAGGAACGGTGGAGTATTAGAGCTAAATAGTGGTAGGTTTTTTATGAACAATGCGAAAACTCTATGATAATTCTTGATTTGGAACATCTTAAACATGGAAGAGTTTACTTTCAATAAATTTACAGTCTACATTCCACCGTATTAGAATGAGGAAGTCAAGGAGTTACAGAACAAACTGATAAACATGATTTAATCATTAAAGCCAAAATGCAAGAATTTGATAATCATTGTGATAGGAGATTTCAACTACGATATTCAAGATTTAAGCAAGAGATTACTCAAAGAGGAACTCCAAGAATTCATTCCTCAAGGAGTGGAAACTCACAATAAAGGGAATCAGTTGGACTAAATATTCTCAACGTGGAAACAATAAGTTGGGAGACTGACCAGTTGAGATTAACGGACAACAAACTAATTATAGCAAAACTAAGAATAAAATACAAGGAGAGGGAAGTCAAGCTATCAGATAAAGAGGAAAACTACAGAGTGTCAAAATAAGGAAATAATGTTGGAGAACTTATATAAATGTAAAAAGAGCCTGAAAAAATTTTAGAAAGCCATTGTAAGACAAGACACTATTATAATTAACCGTCCGATTGGATAATAGAGGGCAATAGTCAAAATCAAAACATTTAATTCAATGAGACTAAGTCTTATTGGAACGAAGCAATTAGAGATATCGAATAATATCTAGAAAGTTACATTCTCAAAGGTTTCTAAATGGTTAAAATACTAAATAAAAGCAAGAAACAATCAGAACAAATCAAGGAATTGACAATTAGTTGAATAGTGCCAATTTGGGAGAAGAAACTCAGGAATAGATTATGTGAACTATTCCAAGATTAAAGAGATTCAAACTCAAAGATCAACCTGTTAGGAGACCAAGAAATTATGTGTGAAGAAAGAGCAGAGAAATTCTGCGTTGTGGAAGAATTAAGGATAAGCATAAGACAATGCAATTTTAACAAAGCAATAGGAACAACTGGATTAGATGAGAAGATGCTAACGAAATCAGAAACAATAAGGAAAGTATCTAGTCAGAAAATCGTTAAATGAGTAAACGCAAGGCATATTCCTTAATACCTTAAAAAAGGGATACTAATCCTTTTGAGCAAAATTTTGGGGATTCATTCCAGAAGTTTAATAATATCAGGCCAAATCTGTAAAATATTTGAAAAGGCAATTTTGAACAAACTCCAAGATGTAAACAGAGAACTGCTAAAGACTGGGAATTATTTAAGCGGGTTTAAAGAAAACAAGAGTACCCATTTAAATCTTATAAGACTACTAGAACACAGTAAGAGTTCCAGAAGAAAAAGCAAACATAGAGAAGCTTATTTATTAGTAGATCTTTAAAAAGCCTATGACTCAGTCTGGAAAGACAAATTTTACTTTCGATCCTCAGTGACAGGGCTAAGACAGTGAATGAAAATATCCACACAGTTAATAAAGGAGTTATACTTGAACAGCAGAACTAAGTATGAAGGATAATGAGTGAAAATCGTTAAATTAATCGAAATTTAAATGAATAATCAAAAATTTATTTATGCATACCAATTATTTATTATTTAATCTAATTAAAAACTACTTATATAATATAGTATAATTTATTTAAAAATGTAATTATTTTTTGAATTATTTAAAGTTAATGAAAAAAGAATTAATGATTTAAATATGAATAAGTAAAAATATATAATTAATATAGTATGTATTTTAACATTTAACCATTAATTAAAAGAATATGAACTTTTTAGTGAAAGGAAATTTAATCAAATTTTATTTATAATTAATCATTAATTACAATAATTATTTAATTTTCTTGAAACACAATCATGGAAGTCACTGCAACTAACACTCAGTCCTTTATTCAAAGGACTTGAGCATCAATCACCACCAAGATTTGTAAATGCCTCAACTAAATTGTAACTTCAACACTCATACTTCGCAAAGAATGCAGCTGAAATAGTTCTACTATGGAGATATGAAGCCTAAAAACGTGAGCGAAGCACCAGAGCATTTAATAGAATTCCTCTGCTGTCCTTGGGAATTTTCAATATAAATTCTACAACAACAAGAGTGAATTCCTCAAAGACACTATCAGATTTAAAGCAAATTTACAAGAAATGTTTTGATCATTACCAAGCAGAAGGAGTTCTATGATATCAAAGATTTAAATACTTCTAAGAATATAAAGATTCCAGAAGTAAAGAAGCTGGGTGCTGCTGAATGGAAATTTCATTTCAACCAAAAAAATCTAAAAGGTTCGAGAGCTCAAGTCATCGCAGATTGGTATTGTTCTTGTTTATAAACATATATAATTTGCATTTTAGTTTTGCATTTATTTATTCTTTCACTCTAATTTTCATATTCTTTTATTTAAAAGTTAGTGATATATGCTGCACTTTATCAATTAAAAAAAAATAACTTTAAATAAATAAAAAAGTAATTACATTTTTATACACATTATACTATATTATATAAAAATTAATATTTTATCGCACTCTATCTCTAAATCAACAAAATTTTGAAATTAAGTAGTTTTTAATTAGATTAAAATAAAAAGTAATTGATCTACATGAATAAATTTTTGATTATTCATTTGATTTTCAATATATTTAATGATTTTCACTCAAAATATAGACGCAAAAAATTGAGTAAAGCAAGGAATCGAAATATCCCCTCTGCTCTTAACAGAAACCATTTTCATTGATAAGCTAAGGAAAACTCATAGCATTTGCAGATGACATACTCATCAAAATTAAAGATCAACAGTAGTTCAAGAGAATTCTGAGTAGACGATATAACAGGCACATAACTTGAAACTCAATAATAAGAAGACAGTTTTTTTAAGCGACTCAAAGCAATTTGAACAATTAGCAGAAATAGAAGGGATGAAAAAAGTACAAAAGGCTAAATATCTGGGAATAAATATATCATTAAATACTCAAAAGCTAATCAAAGGAACGTGGAATAAGCTGAAGAAGTTAAATGAAATACACTAAAAATTTGTAAAATCTAACAATCCCACGATTTGCAATTATATAATGGCAGATATATAAGTCTCTGATAATTTACAAATACACACCCCTCATAGTAGCCAAATACCTAAAGATAGAAGAAATAGATAAAATTGAGAACTACTTAAAAGACTTACATCCAAAACGCCCAGAGATATACCCAATAAATCAATAAAGAACTTAACTCAACACAAAGAGAATAATACGTCAGTTATCATGAAAGAGTTAGTTTAAAAAGCTTAACAGAAATTAGCCACAACAGGAGAATATTGGGATATAAATAGTAAGTTTAGCAAAACGTTAGTAAATTGCAAAGAAACAAAAAGATATTCATCCCAAGAAATGTTATGGACACAATGATGGCATTTAGTCAAGGGAGAACTACAGTGAGCTGACATATAATAGGAAATGTTAATTTATTATAAGCAATGGCAATAATTTGCATTGAGATGACTATTAGTCATAATTATGATATATAAGAGATATGTTAGATGTCACCTAAATTATATATCACGATTAAACAAAAAATTAACTTTTAAAAGTCTATCTTATGATGGACTAGTAATGTGAACATATGACATATTTAATAAATAATATAATTTATTCAATACTTCATTTAACATCCTCCATCTACATTTTTAATATTTGATTAATTGGATATTTATTGATTAGAACTAATGGAGTATATTTATGGGTTTGAGTTAGATATAATTTTGAAAGTTTGTTATAAATAAAGAAAACTTACTATAATTATGATGTATTTCATGATGCCTTTATCTTCTATAATACTGATCAGAAAATAATATGTTAATAAATATAAGAATAATGTATTTAAAATAATGAAAACTAAACAAAATAAGTTTAATAGCAATGCTCATGATGATAGAAACATAAAATTGTAAATAATTTATCTTTTAATTTACATAGTATTCCTTTTGAAGAGACATTATTGGAACCGGGAGTCATGCTGTTTTTATTTAATATCCATGTTTATATATGTTGGTCATCTAAAAAACACCATATTTCAATAAAATCATCATTCTTCCTCATTTTGGAGCCACTTCGATCCTATAATAGACAGGCCAATCAACCTAGCTTCTAATGATAAATAAACATTTCTTATTATATGCCATGAATGAGTCACTATTGCAACTTACATAGAACCTTTTTGGATAGAAATCATATGAGATGCTGTAACCTTATAAATGAAGATGGGGATTCTACAAGATTCTCGAACATAATCAAAGAGAACAAACTAGTTGACATGAACGAAAAGACTCAGATTGAAATATTATCTAACATAATATGGCTCGACCAAAGAATCAAAAATCTAGAACTTCAAGATTATTATCAGAAAGTTAACATCTAGAAGACAAAGATTTAGCTTGATGAATAAAAAACTAAGGATAACTGAAATGAGCTAAATATCCAATTGAAAGAATAATTTAAAAATTGAGGAAATTAAAGCAAGTAAAACCTTAAGTGTAATAAAGGATACTAAAGATTTGTAGGAGATGATTAAAGTTAGTGTACAGGAACCTGGAACTAAGGTAGTAATTCAGATGCAACCTTCAAAGAGGAGGAGAGCTCAAAGGGAAGGAGGAAGAGCCAGAAAAGTAGAAGAGCGATAGAGAAGAAGAGCATCAGGAGAAGTAATGAACTACATTGATTTCACATGTCAAATATCTCCAAAGTTTTTATTTTATATTTCTAACTTACCTAAGTTATTAACTAACTAACTTTAATTATTTAGTTCGTTTTTACCACAAAATTAAGATTAAATATAGCATTTTTTTAAGTTAATTAACAAAAGACTGACGAGATTGAAGACAATGATGATTCTACTGAGAAAGTTGATATTGATGATAAATAAATTTCAATTTTAATAAATAGCATAATTAATATGGTATTCAAGCAAATTGAGATGATATGGATTATTAATTTCAAAATAATTATAAAACAAATATATATTAAATATAGTTAGATATATCAAAGCAAGCAATAATTGAATGATTTATGAGATTTTTGAAGTAGATTTGACAAACTCATTTTGTTATTTAAATGATTAATTAATAATACAAATTTATAAATAATAATAGTGATTAAATAAGTGATCAACAGTTACAGCTTGCAGTGACAATAGTCCCTCCCCGGACATCAGGAGATCAAAGATTCATTCACATACTTCAACACATTGAATGTAAATAGTGGAAATTCAATGATAATTATTATTTGAGGCAATTCTACCATCATTCTCTGCATTAAACTATATAGATAATTATTTTAGTAACCTTTATAATCTTTACAATATTTACTAATAACTAAATATCGATAAAGTGAATTATAACAATTAAATGTAGATTCAAAGCATGTCTTTCCAATGCTCCTGTGATAATTAAAGTCTGTAATGCTTCGGTCAACTCTTAAAAATGATAATTGAATAAGGCATACTTTAAAATTAGTATATTTATGTGTACTATGACTCTTTTTAACAGCATCTCTCGCTTTTAACCATTTATTTTAGTCTCAATATAAATTGAATTCTTATTCTATTTCCAATATTAATGAAATTAAATATTGAATTCATCTAAATATTATCCATTATAAATTATTGAAGCATAGCTTATTGTGATTAATTAATATTAAGCAATGAATTTCTGACTTTTAAAACTAGTATTATAACATTAATTTAAAACCAATTACCAATAAATAATTGATTAAATTTTAAAATTTATAAATTAAATTTTAAATGAGTATAATAATGAAATGTATATTACATTATTACAAGTATAATAATTAATACTCTAACTTTAGCAATTTATAGAAACTTTTGAGATCATTTTTAGATTGTTTTTGTTATATTAACTTTAAAAACTAGTTTTTTCTTTATTTATTGCTTGTTTTGATTATATTATCAATAATGCTATGACTAAAATTTAACTTCTCTATGAGTGTCCATTGTCCTCTGCCTCCTCACATTAATCACTGGTCATTTCTCTCATTATCTTATTGATTTAGAATATATTCTTGCCTTACGTCATGGTGATCTTGGTCATAGTAGGCATAATGGAGGTCATATCATAGTCATTGTTCATATAGTTAAAGTCATTGTTCATATAGTTAAAGTCATTGTTCATATAGTTAAAGTCATTGTTCATATAGTTAAAGTCATTGTTCATAAAGTTAAAGTCATTGTTCATATAGTTAAAGTCATTGTTCATATAGTTAAAGTCATTGTTCATATAGTTAAAGTCATTGTTCATATAGTTAAAGTCATTGTTCATATAGTTAAAGTCATTGTTCATATAGTTAAAGTCATTGTTCATATAGTTAAAGTCATTGTTCATATAGTTAAAGTCATTGTTCATATAGTTAAAGTCATTGTTCATATAGTTAAAGTAAATTCCTCATAAAATTTGTGTAAAGTCATTGCTCATACAGTTAAAGTCATTGTTCATATAGTTAAAGTCATTGTTCATATAGTTAAAGTAAATTTCTTATAATAAAAATAAAATCCTCATAAAATTTGGTACGGTTTTAGCCCAAAACAGCTTAAATTTATATAGTTATATAATAAATCATTGTTAATTAAAGCCAAAAAATGACTAATTTTCATGTATAAAATATAAGCAATGAATTTTGAAAATTATTGTAATTTTATGCTTTTTTGATGAAAAACTGCTTAATTTGGCATCGGTTTTTACCGTTTTTCGATACGAAACGCATACTTTTTGACATTTTCGAAAAGTTTAAAACTGCTCTCCGAAATTTCTCGACCAACCAGTCTGGTTAATTACGGGGCGCTGATCACGAATACGCCATCAAAGCGCAATTTTGGAAAAGGCATCACCACGAACGAGGCCGGGAAGATTTGATGTCACTCAATTCTGTGTTTTCATAGGCTGAGAGAGCCCGCCCAGGAAATGAAAACACCCTTCCCTAACTATCACCGCTATTCACATTAAAATCACATGTTTCCTAAGTAGATCGAAGTCAGAATTGAAAAATATCCAATGGTTCGCGAGATAGCTTTTGGGAAAGTTCACTGCAATTCTGTAAAAATCATTCTTTGATATGAATGTCCATTGTCCTCTGCCTCCTCACTTAAAGCACTGGTCATTTCTCTCATTATCTTATTGATTTAGAATATATTCTTGACTTGCGTCACGATCAACTTGGTCATAGTATGCATAATCGAGGTCATGTGATAGTCACTCCACTCCTTATATTGTAAAAGTAAATTTCTTATAAAAAAAATAAAATCCTCATAAAATTACATACCGTTTCAGCCAAAAATAGCCCAAATTTATATAATTATATAATAAATCTTTGTTAATTGAAGCCAAAAAATGACTAATTTCATGTATAAAAAATTAGCAATAAATTTTGAAAATTATTGAAATTTTATGTTTTTTAATGAAAAAAAGATAAATTTGGCATCGGTTTTTACCGTTTTTCGACACGAAACGCATACTTTTTGACATTTTCGAAAAGTTTAAAACTGCTCTCCGAAATTTCTCGACCAACAAGTCTTGTTAATTACGGGGCGATGATAACGAATACGCCATCAAAACACCATTTTGGACAAGGCATCACCACGAACGAGGCCCGAGAAGATTTGATGTCACTCAATTCTGTGTTTTCATAGGCTGAGAGAGCCCCCCCAGGAAATGAAAACACCCTTCACTCCCTATCCCCGCTATTCAGCATAAAAATCATATGTTTCCTCAGTAGATCGAAGTCAGAATTGAAAAATATTCAATGGTTCGCGAGATAGCTTTTGGGAAAGTTCACTGCAATTTCACTGTAAAAGTCATTCTTTGACTATGAGTGTCCATTGTCCTCTGCCTCCTCACATTAATCACAGGTCATTTCTCTCATTATCTTATTGATTTAGAATATATATACTTGACTTGCGTCACGGTGAACTTGGTCATAGTATGCATAATCGAGGTCATGTGATTGTCACTCCACTCCTTATATTGTAAAGTAAATTTCTTATAATAAAAATAAAATCCTCATAAAATTTGGTACGGTTTTAGCCCAAAACAGCTTAAATTTATATAGTTATATAATAAATCATTGTTAATTAAAGCCAAAAAATGACTAATTTTCATGTATAAAATATAAGCAATGAATTTTGAAAATTATTGTAATTTTATGCTTTTTTGATGAAAAACTGCTTAATTTGGCATCGGTTTTTACCGTTTTTCGATACGAAACGCATACTTTTTGACATTTTCGAAAAGTTTAAAACTGCTCTCCGAAATTTCTCGACCAACCAGTCTTGTTAATTACGGGGCGATGATAACGAATACGCCATCAAAGCGCCACTTTGGACAAGGCATCACCACGAACGAGGGCCGGGAAGATTTGATGTCACTCAATTATGTGTTTTCATAGGCTGAGAGAGCCCGCACAGGAAATGAAAACACCCTTCCCTCACTATCCCCGCTATTCAGCATTAAAATCATATGTTTCCTTAGTAGATCGAAGTCAGAATTGAAAAATATTCAATGGTTCGCGAGATAGCTTTTGGGAAAGTTCACTGCAATTTCACTGTAAAAGTCATTCTTTGACTATGAGTGTCCATTGTCCTCTGCCTCCTCACATTAATCACAGGTCATTTCTCTCATTGTCTTATTGATATAGAATATATATACTTGACTTGCGTCATGGTGATCTTGGTCATAGTATGCATAATCGAGGTCATGTGATAGTCACTCCACTCCTTATATTTAAAAGTAAATTTCTTATAATAAAAATAAAATCCTCATAAAATTTGGTACGGTTTTAGCCCAAAACAGCTTAAATTTATATAGTTATATAATAAATCATTGTTAATTAAAGCCAAAAAATGACTAATTTTCATGTATAAAATATAAGCAATGAATTTTGAAAATTATTGTAATTTTATGCTTTTTTGATGAAAAACTGCTTAATTTGGCATCGGTTTTTACCGTTTTTCGATACGAAACGCATACTTTTTGACATTTTCGAAAAGTTTAAAACTGCTCTCCGAAATTTCTCGACCAACCAGTCTTGTTAATTACGGGGCGCTGATCACGAATACGCCATCAAAGCTCTATTTTGGAAAAGGCATCACCACGAACGAGGGCCGGGAAGATTTGATGTCACTCAATTCTGTGTTTTCATAGGCTGAGAGAGCCCGCCTAGGAAATGAAAACACCCTTCCCTAACTATCCCCGCTATTCAGCATTAAAATCATATGTTTCCTTAGTAGATCGAAGTCAGAATTAAAAAATATTTAATGGTTGCCGAGATAGCTTTTGGGAAAGTTCACTGCATTCACTGTAAAAGTCATTCTTTGACTATGAGTGTCCATTGTCCTCTGCCTCCTCACATTAATCACTGGTCATTTCTCTCATTTCTCTTATTGATTTAGAATATATATATACTTGACTTGCGTCACGGTGAACTTGGTCATAGTATGCATAATCGAGGTCATGGGATAGTCACTCCACTCCTTATATTGTTAAAGTAAATTTCTTATAATAAAAATAAAATCTTTACAAATTACATGCCGTTTCAGCTCAAAACAGCTTAAATTTATATAATAATTTAATAAAACTTTGTTGATTGAAGCCAAAAAATGATTGATTTTCATATATAAAAAATTAGCAAT
>ARYC01007037.1:0-27948 GCA_000711775.1 Oxytricha trifallax
AAAACCCCAAAACCCCAAAACCCCAAAACTAAACCCACCTATAAGCCAAACAAAACCCAACTGTAAATCAAACAAAACCCAACTGTAAATCAAACAAAACCCACCTGTAAGCCAAAGAAAACACACCTGTAAGCAAAACAAAACCTACCTGTAAGCCAAACAAAACCCACCTGTAAGCCAAAGAAAACCCACCTGTAAGCAAAAGAAAACCCACCTGTAAGCCAAAGAAAACCCACCTGTAAGCCAACGAAAACCCACCTGTAAGCCAACGAAAACCCACCTGTAAGCCAACGAAAACCCACCTGTAAGCCAAAGAAAACCCACCTGTAAGCCAAAGAAAACCCACCTGTAAGCCAAAGAAAACCCACTGTAAGCCAAAGAAAACCCACCTGTAAGCCAAAGAAAACCCACCTGTAAGCCAAAGAAAACCCACTAGCTCTATATAAAATATATAAATATATTAAAAATGGATATTATTTTCTTCCAAATCTTCTAGCACAGAGGCACAGAAATAATTTTTAACTTATGATTATTTAAGTTTTTTATAACATTTATGTAGGTTCATATTAGTTAATTATTCATTATTAATTAAATTTAAGATATACTACATTATCAAGTTATATTTTTTTAAATAAATTATATTTATTCAACAAATACGTATTAAATTATAAATATATTTCATTATCACGAATTCTTTGCGTTTTTAAAATATATAAGACTTAAGTCTTGCATATTACAAAAAGTTAATAAATTTGTGAAATATTAAGAATTTTTATTTTTAACACGATTTTGCTACGTATTAATAACAATAAAGACTTAATTCTTTTATTTCATAAATTCGCAATAAATGCGTGAAATATTAAGAATTTTTATGTTTATCACGATTTTAATACATATTTTTAACATTTAAGACTAAAGTCTATTATTTAATAAAGTCGCAATAAATTTGTGAAATATTAAGAATTTTTATGTTTATCACGATTTTGACACGTATTTTTAACAATTAAGACTAAAGTCTATTATTTCATAAATTCGCAATAAATTTTTGAAATATTACGAATTTTTATGTTTATCACGATTTTGCTACGTATTTTAAACAATAAAGACTAAAGTCTATTATTTCATAAATTCGCAATAAATGGGTGAAAAATTAAGAAATTTTACCATTATCACGATTTTGATACGTATTTTAAACAATAAAGACTAAAGTGTATTAATTAATAAATTCGCAATAAATGGGTGAAAAATTAAGAAATTTTATCTTTATCACGATTTTGCTACCTTTATAAAAAATCTAAAGACTTTAGTCTTTGTTATTTATTTAACAATTTTATCGAATTTATTACGATTACATATAAATAATGTATTGATTTTATGAATTCGTGATAAAATCGTGATAGTACAAAATTTTTATTAGAATACACGATTTTAAATAAATAGAAAAAATACGTAAAAACTATGATTATTTACCATTTATTACGTTATTATTCATTATTAAAACATTTTTTATATAAATAATTTCATTATAATAATATTTATAATATAAATACAAAAATTATTAAATATATATATTAAATTAAATTATATATAAAAGATTTAATTTTCAATTAAATTTTATTTTTTAAACTACTTAATATTTTTAAGGTAAATATACGAAATGATCCGGAAATTTCCTTTCTCGTGCATTGAAAATGTCTTCATCCAATTCTTCCTTTATTATATCTAATTCTGGTCTATAAATTTCTTTATTACATTCTTTGATAACTGAATATGAATGTGGTATTTTTTCATCTCTCGGTCCTCCTAGTGTAGACATATCTAATTTGCATTCTGGTACATTGTTCTTGTTATTTTAATGTGAGTTGTTAACTGTTATAAATTTTTATTATTCTTATTTGCCATTTAATTTTTTTATATTCTTACTAATTTCTTAAATCTTTTTCCCAAATACTTTAGCACAAGCATGTTTATTTCTTGTGGTTTTTGGAATTACACTGCGCAAACATTTTTTACATTTATAGTAGTATTAAGTTTGTGACATTTTTAATTTATAAAAATTTAATTAAATTTATGTTTATATATTTTTTAAATAATTTAAAATATTCAATATTAATATTTAAAATTAAATATTTAGTTTAAAACTTTTAAATTTTTAATTTAATTTTAAATATTTAATTATTAGTTCAAATTCATGATAGTTATAAAATTTTCTTTGACTGCACGAATATGAATGGACGAATTAAATTCGGAAAGGTTTAAAAATTATATAATAATGTATGAATTCTTAAGTAAATACTAAATTCGTAAAAATTCAAAAATTTTATCTAATTGCACGAATTTAGTTCAACCTAACAAATTCGAAAAAGTTTATATTACTTATTTTATTCAACGATTTTTAATGAACCAAACAAATTCGTAAAAGATTAAAATTTTTATGTTAAGTAACGAATTTTAATGGTCCGATTAAATTCGTAAGAGTTCAAAAATTTCATTATAATCAACGATTTTTAATAGACCAACTATTTTCGTAAAATTATAAAAATTTTATAAAAATTCACGAATTCTATGTAGAATTATAAATTCGTATAAAATAAGTTTTTTTAATTATTATTGCGTCTTTGACATTCAACTAGAAGATCGTAGTATCAAATTAATTTTTCATATTAACACGAATTTAATAAATTCGCACTACTTAATAAAATTTTTCAGTTAATGCGAATTCTTATATTAATATAAAACAAATTTAATAAAGACAAAATTAATTTTAATTTTAAATATAAATACAATTTTTTAAATTATTATGTATATACTTAGTAATATTAAAGTTACTGATATTACATATATAGTTACTTTGAAAATAAAATCATATTAACTTGAAAGATATGATGATTTTTATATTAAAATACATTGTATTTTTTAATTATATTAATGGGTTTTGAGGTTTGTTTACACATGAATTATCTAATGGATATAAGTATTAATCAAATGAAGCATAATCATATTTATTTAGGTTCAAAGAATTCTCATTTTATTTATAATAAATAAAATTATATTGGTTAATTTTCTATAAGTATAGTAATAGTTATTGTAATTTAGGAACTTATGAATTACCTAATGGATATAATTTTGAATAAAAAGAAAACTAATAATATTTAGAAGAAAAATACATATTATCTAACTTAAAATTAAAATAGTATATTAAGTATATAAAAAGATATAGTTATGCTAATTTAGGATGCACTAATGAATTACCTGAATGATATTGATAAAAAAATATTAAAATTAAATTTAAATTTTTTATTAAATTTTTTTATTAAAGATAAAATAATATTATATATTAACATTATTGAGTGATATATATCTAATTATATTTGTGAATTGAATATATTACTATTTAAAATTTATTTAAAATTTAAAATTTATAAATTCGTAATTCAAATAAATATTTTAAATAAACCACGAATTTTTTGTAGAATTATAAATTCGTGATAACTAAGTTTTTTTTATTATTAATGCGTTTTTGACAGTCAACTTGAAAATCGTAGTATCAAATTAATTTTTCATATAATCACGAATTTAATAAATTCGCACTACTTAATAAATTTTTTCAGTTAATGCGAATTCTTATATTAATATAAAACAAATTTAATAAAGACAAAATTAATTTTAATTTTAAATATAAATACAATTTTTTAAATTATTATGTATATATTTAGTAATATTAAAGTTACTGATATTACATATATAGTTACTTTGAAAATAAAATGATATTAACTTGAAAGATATGATGATTTTTATATTAAAATACATTGTATTTTTTAATTATATTAATGGGTTTTGAGGTTTGTTTACACATGAATTATCTAATGGATATAAGTATTAATCAAATGAAGCATAATCATATTTATTTAGGTTCAAAGAATTCTCATTTTATTTATGATAAATAAAATTATATTGGTTAATTTTCTATAAGTATAGTAATAGTTATTGTAATTTAGATGTACTTATGAATTACCTAATGGATATAATTTTGAATAAAAAGAAAACTAATAATATTTAGAAGAAAAATACATATTATCTAACTTAAAATTAAAATAGTATATTAAGTATATAAAAAGATATAGTTATGCTAATTTAGGATGCACTAATGAATTACCTGAATGATATTGATAAAAAAATATTAAAATTAAATTTAAATTTTTTATTAAATTTTTTTATTAAAGATAAAATAATATTATATATTAACATTATTGAGTGATATATATCTAATTATATTTGTGAATTGAATATATTACTATTTAAAATTTATTTAAAATTTAAAATTTATAAATTCGTAATTCAAATAAATATTTTAAATAAACCACGAATTTTTTGTAGAATTATAAATTCGTGATAACTAAGTTTTTTTTATTATTAATGCGTTTTTGACAGTCAACTTGAAAATCGTAGTATCAAATTAATTTTTCATATAATCACGAATTTAATAAATTCGCACTACTTAATAAATTTTTTCAGTTAATGCGAATTCTTATATTAATATAAAACAAATTTAATAAAGACAAAATTAATTTTAATTTTAAATATAAATACAATTTTTTAAATTATTATGTATATATTTAGTAATATTAAAGTTACTGATATTACATATATAGTCACTTTGATAATAAAATGATATTAACTTGAAAGATATGATGATTATTATATTAAAATACATTGTATTTTTTAATTATATTAATGGGTTTTGAGGTTTGTTTACACATGAATTATCTAATGGATATAAGTATTAATCAAATGAAGCATAATCATATTTATGTAGGTTCAAAGAATTCTCATTTTATTTATAATAAATAAAATTATATTGGTAAAGTTTCTATAAGAATAGTAATAGTTATTATAATTTAGGACGTACTTATGAATTACCTTATGGATATAATTTTGAATAAAAAGAAAACTAATAATATTTAGAAGAAAAATACATATTATCTAACTTAAAATTAAAATAGTATATTAACTATAAAAAAAGATATAGTTATACTAATTTAGGATGCACTAATGAATTACCTGAATGATATTGATAAAAAAATATTAAAATTAAATTTAAATGTTTTTTATTAAAGATAAAATAATATTATATATTAACATTATTGAGTGATACATATCTAATTATATTTGTGAATTGAATATATTACTATTTAAAATTTATTTAAAATTTAAAATTTATAAATTCGTAATTCAAATAAATATTTTAAATAAACCACGAATTCTTTGTAGAATTATAAATTCGTGATAACTAAGTTTTTTTTATTATTAATGCGTTTTTGACAGTCAACTTGAAAATCGTAGTATCAAATTAATTTTTCATATAATCACGAATTTAATAAATTCGCACTACTTAATAAATTTTTTCAGTTAATGCGAATTCTTATATTAATATAAAACAAATTTAATAAAGACAAAATTAATTTTAATTTTAAATATAAATACAATTTTTTAAATTATTATGTATATACTTAGTAATATTAAAGTTACTGATATTACATATATAGTTACTTTGATAATAAAATGATATTAACTTGAAAGATATGATGATTTTTATATTAAAATACATTGTATTTTTTAATAATATTAATGGGTTTTGAGGTTTGTTTTTTACACATGAATTATCTAATGGATATAAGTATTAATCAAATGAAGCATAATCATATTTATTTAGGTTCAAAGAATTTTCATTTTATTTATAATATTTAAAATTATATTGGTTAATTTTCTATAAGTATAGTAATAGTTATTGTAATTTAGGATGTACTTATGAATTACCTAATGGATATAATTTTGAATAAAAAGAAAACTAATAATATTTAGAAGAAAAATACATATTATCTAACTTAAAATTAAAATAGTATATTAAGTATATAAAAAGATATAGTTATGCTAATTTAGGATGCACTAATGAATTACCTGAATGATATTGATAAAAAAATATTAAAATTAAATTTAAATTTTTTATTAAATTTTTTTATTAAAGATAAAATAATATTATATATTAACATTATTGAGTGATATATATCTAATTATATTTGTGAATTGAATATATTACTATTTAAAATTTATTTAAAATTTAAAATTTATAAATTCGTAATTCAAATAAATATTTTAAATAAACCACGAATTTTTTGTAGAATTATAAATTCGTGATAACTAAGTTTTTTTTATTATTAATGCGTTTTTGACAGTCAACTTGAAAATCGTAGTATCAAATTAATTTTTCATATAATCACGAATTTAATAAATTCGCACTACTTAATAAATTTTTTCAGTTAATGCGAATTCTTATATTAATATAAAACAAATTTAATAAAGACAAAATTAATTTTAATTTTAAATATAAATACAATTTTTTAAATTATTATGTATATACTTAGTAATATTAAAGTTACTGATATTACATATATAGTTACTTTGATAATAAAATGATATTAACTTGAAAGATATGATGATTTTTATATTAAAATACATTGTATTTTTTAATAATATTAATGGGTTTTGAGGTTTGTTTTTAAACATGAATTATCTAATGGATATAAGTATTAATCAAATGAAGCATAATCATATTTATTTAGGTTCAAAGAATTTTCATTTTATTTATAATATTTAAAATTATATTGGTTAATTTTCTATAAGTATAGTAATAGTTATTGTAATTTAGGATTACTTATGAATTACCTAATGGATATAATTTTGAATAAAAAGAAAACTAATAATATTTAGAAGAAAAATACATATTATCTAACTTAAAATTAAAATAGTATATTAAGTATATAAAAAGATATAGTTATGCTAATTTAGGATGCACTAATGAATTACCTGAATGATATTGATAAAAAAATATTAAAATTAAATTTAAATTTTTTATTAAATTTTTTTATTAAAGATAAAATAATATTATATATTAACATTATTGAGTGATATATATCTAATTATATTTGTGAATTGAATATATTACTATTTAAAATTTATTTAAAATTTAAAATTTATAAATTCGTAATTCAAATAAATATTTTAAATAAACCACGAATTTTTTGTAGAATTATAAATTCGTGATAACTAAGTTTTTTTTATTATTAATGCGTTTTTGACAGTCAACTTGAAAATCGTAGTATCAAATTAATTTTTCATATAATCACGAATTTAATAAATTCGCACTACTTAATAAATTTTTTCAGTTAATGCGAATTCTTATATTAATATAAAACAAATTTAATAAAGACAAAATTAATTTTAATTTTAAATATAAATACAATTTTTTAAATTATTATGTATATATTTAGTAATATTAAAGTACTGATATTACATATATAGTTACTTTGAAAATAAAATGATATTAACTTGAAAGATATGATGATTTTTATATTAAAATACATTGTATTTTTTAATAATATTAATGGGTTTTGAGGTTTGTTTACACATGAATTATCTAATGGATATAAGTATTAATCAAATGAAGCATAATCATATTTATTTAGGTTCAAAGAATTCTCATTTTATTTATAATAAATAAAATTATATTGGTTAATTTTCTATAAGTATAGTAATAGTTATTGTAATTTAGGATGTACTTATGAATTACCTAATGGATATAATTTTGAATAAAAAGAAAACTAATAATATTTAGAAGAAAAATACATATTATCTAACTTAAAATTAAAATAGTATATTAAGTATATAAAAAGATATAGTTATGCTAATTTAGGATGCACTAATGAATTACCTGAATGATATTGATAAAAAAATATTAAAATTAAATTTAAATTTTTTATTAAATTTTTTTATTAAAGATAAAATAATATTATATATTAACATTATTGAGTGATATATATCTAATTATATTTGTGAATTGAATATATTACTATTTAAAATTTATTTAAAATTTAAAATTTATAAATTCGTAATTCAAATAAATATTTTAAATAAACCACGAATTTTTTGTAGAATTATAAATTCGTGATAACTAAGTTTTTTTTATTATTAATGCGTTTTTGACAGTCAACTTGAAAATCGTAGTATCAAATTAATTTTTCATATAATCACGAATTTAATAAATTCGCACTACTTAATAAATTTTTTCAGTTAATGCGAATTCTTATATTAATATAAAACAAATTTAATAAAGACAAAATTAATTTTAATTTTAAATATAAATACAATTTTTTAAATTATTATGTATATATTTAGTAATATTAAAGTTACTGATATTACATATATAGTTACTTTGATAATAAAATGATATTAACTTGAAATATGATGATTTTTATATTAAAATACATTGTATTTTTTAATAATATAATGGGTTTTGAGGTTTGTTTACACATGAATTATCTAATGGATATAAGTATTAATCAAATGAAGCATAATCATATTTATTTAGGTTCAAAGAATTCTCATTTTATTTATAATAAATAAAATTATATTGGTTAATTTTCTATAAGTATAGTAATAGTTATTGTAATTTAGGAGTACTTATGAATTACCTAATGGATATAATTTTGAATAAAAAGAAAACTAATAATATTTAGAAGAAAAATACATATTATCTAACTTAAAATTAAAATAGTATATTAAGTATATAAAAAGATATAGTTATGCTAATTTAGGATGCACTAATGAATTACCTGAATGATATTGATAAAAAAATATTAAAATTAAATTTAAATTTTTTATTAAATTTTTTTATTAAAGATAAAATAATATTATATATTAACATTATTGAGTGATATATATCTAATTATATTTGTGAATTGAATATATTACTATTTAAAATTTATTTAAAATTTAAAATTTATAAATTCGTAATTCAAATAAATATTTTAAATAAACCACGAATTTTTTGTAGAATTATAAATTCGTGATAACTAAGTTTTTTTTATTATTAATGCGTTTTGACAGTCAACTTGAAAATCGTAGTATCAAATTAATTTTTCATATAATCACGAATTTAATAAATTCGCACTACTTAATAAATTTTTTCAGTTAATGCGAATTCTTATATTAATATAAAACAAATTTAATAAAGACAAAATTAATTTTAATTTTAAATATAAATACAATTTTTTAAATTATTATGTATATATTTAGTAATATTAAAGTTACTGATATTACATATATAGTCACTTTGATAATAAAATGATATTAACTTGAAAGATATGATGATTATTATATTAAAATACATTGTATTTTTTAATAATATTAATGGGTTTTGAGGTTTGTTTTTTAATAAACATATGAATTATCTAATGGATATAAGTATTAATCAAATGAAGCATAATCATATTTATGTAGGTTCAAAGAATTCTCATTTTATTTATAATATTTAAAATTATATTGGTAAAGTTTCTATAAGAATAGTAATAGTTATTATAATTTAGGATGTACTTATGAATTACCTAATGGATATAATTTTGAATAAAAAGAAAACTAATAATATTTAGAAGAAAAATACATATTATCTAACTTAAAATTAAAATAGTATATTAACTATAAAAAAAGATATAGTTATACTAATTTAGGATGCACTAATGAATTACCTGAATGATATTGATAAAAAAATATTAAAATTAAATTTAAATGTTTTTTATTAAAGATAAAATAATATTATATATTAACATTATTGAGTGATACATATCTAATTATATTTGTGAATTGAATATATTACTATTTAAAATTTATTTAAAATTTAAAATTTATAAATTCGTAATTCAAATAAATATTTTAAATAAACCACGAATTCTTTGTAGAATTATAAATTCGTGATAACTAAGTTTTTTTTATTATTAATGCGTTTTTGACAGTCAACTTGAAAATCGTAGTATCAAATTAATTTTTCATATAATCACGAATTTAATAAATTCGCACTACTTAATAAATTTTTTCAGTTAATGCGAATTCTTATATTAATATAAAACAAATTTAATAAAGACAAAATTAATTTTAATTTTAAATATAAATACAATTTTTTAAATTATTATGTATATATTTAGTAATATTAAAGTTACTGATATTACATATATAGTTACTTTGATAATAAAATGATATTAACTTGAAATATATGATGATTTTTATATTAAAATACATTGTATTTTTTAATAATATTAATGGGTTTTGAGGTTTGTTTTTTAATAAACATATGAATTATCTAATGGATATAAGTATTAATCAAATGAAGCATAATCATATTTATTTAGGTTCAAAGAATTTTCATTTTATTTATAATATTTAAAATTATATTGGTTAATTTTCTATAAGTATAGTAATAGTTATTGTAATTTAGGATGTACTTATGAATTACCTAATGGATATAATTTTGAATAAAAAGAAAACTAATAATATTTAGAAGAAAAATACATATTATCTAACTTAAAATTAAAATAGTATATTAAGTATATAAAAAGATATAGTTATGCTAATTTAGGATGCACTAATGAATTACCTGAATGATATTGATAAAAAAATATTAAAATTAAATTTAAATTTTTTATTAAATTTTTTTATTAAAGATAAAATAATATTATATATTAACATTATTGAGTGATATATATCTAATTATATTTGTGAATTGAATATATTACTATTTAAAATTTATTTAAAATTTAAAATTTATAAATTCGTAATTCAAATAAATATTTTAAATAAACCACGAATTTTTTGTAGAATTATAAATTCGTGATAACTAAGTTTTTTTTATTATTAATGCGTTTTGACAGTCAACTTGAAAATCGTAGTATCAAATTAATTTTTCATATAATCACGAATTTAATAAATTCGCACTACTTAATAAATTTTTTCAGTTAATGCGAATTCTTATATTAATATAAAACAAATTTAATAAAGACAAAATTAATTTTAATTTTAAATATAAATACAATTTTTTAAATTATTATGTATATATTTAGTAATATTAAAGTTACTGATATTACATATATAGTTACTTTGAAAATAAAATGATATTAACTTGAAAGATATGATGATTTTTATATTAAAATACATTGTATTTTTTAATAATATTAATGGGTTTTGAGGTTTGTTTACACATGAATTATCTAATGGATATAAGTATTAATCAAATGAAGCATAATCATATTTATTTAGGTTCAAAGAATTCTCATTTTATTTATAATAAATAAAATTATATTGGTTAATTTTCTATAAGTATAGTAATAGTTATTGTAATTTAGGAGTACTTATGAATTACCTAATGGATATAATTTTGAATAAAAAGAAAACTAATAATATTTAGAAGAAAAATACATATTATCTAACTTAAAATTAAAATAGTATATTAAGTATATAAAAAGATATAGTTATGCTAATTTAGGATGCACTAATGAATTACCTGAATGATATTGATAAAAAAATATTAAAATTAAATTTAAATTTTTTATTAAATTTTTTTATTAAAGATAAAATAATATTATATATTAACATTATTGAGTGATATATATCTAATTATATTTGTGAATTGAATATATTACTATTTAAAATTTATTTAAAATTTAAAATTTATAAATTCGTAATTCAAATAAATATTTTAAATAAACCACGAATTTTTTGTAGAATTATAAATTCGTGATAACTAAGTTTTTTTTATTATTAATGCGTTTTTGACAGTCAACTTGAAAATCGTAGTATCAAATTAATTTTTCATATAATCACGAATTTAATAAATTCGCACTACTTAATAAATTTTTTCAGTTAATGCGAATTCTTATATTAATATAAAACAAATTTAATAAAGACAAAATTAATTTTAATTTTAAATATAAATACAATTTTTTAAATTATTATGTATATATTTAGTAATATTAAATACTGATATTACATATATAGTTACTTTGAAAATAAAATGATATTAACTTGAAAGATATGATGATTTTTATATTAAAATACATTGTATTTTTTAATTATATTAATGGGTTTTGAGGTTTGTTTACACATGAATTATCTAATGGATATAAGTATTAATCAAATGAAGCATAATCATATTTATTTAGGTTCAAAGAATTCTCATTTTATTTATGATAAATAAAATTATATTGGTTAATTTTCTATAAGTATAGTAATAGTTATTGTAATTTAGGACGACTTATGAATTACCTAATGGATATAATTTTGAATAAAAAGAAAACTAATAATATTTAGAAGAAAAATACATATTATCTAACTTAAAATTAAAATAGTATATTAAGTATATAAAAAGATATAGTTATGCTAATTTAGGATGCACTAATGAATTACCTGAATGATATTGATAAAAAAATATTAAAATTAAATTTAAATTTTTTATTAAATTTTTTTATTAAAGATAAAATAATATTATATATTAACATTATTGAGTGATATATATCTAATTATATTTGTGAATTGAATATATTACTATTTAAAATTTATTTAAAATTTAAAATTTATAAATTCGTAATTCAAATAAATATTTTAAATAAACCACGAATTTTTTGTAGAATTATAAATTCGTGATAACTAAGTTTTTTTTATTATTAATGCGTTTTGACAGTCAACTTGAAAATCGTAGTATCAAATTAATTTTTCATATAATCACGAATTTAATAAATTCGCACTACTTAATAAATTTTTTCAGTTAATGCGAATTCTTATATTAATATAAAACAAATTTAATAAAGACAAAATTAATTTTAATTTTAAATATAAATACAATTTTTTAAATTATTATGTATATACTTAGTAATATTAAAGTTACTGATTACATATATAGTTACTTTGAAAATAAAATGATATTAACTTGAAAGATATGATGATTTTTATATTAAAATACATTGTATTTTTTAATAATATTAATGGGTTTTGAGGTTTGTTTTTTACACATGAATTATCTAATGGATATAAGTATTAATCAAATGAAGCATAATCATATTTATTTAGGTTCAAAGAATTCTCATTTTATTTATAATATTTAAAATTATATTGGTTAATTTTCTATAAGTATAGTAATAGTTATTGTAATTTAGGATGTACTTATGAATTACCTAATGGATATAATTTTGAATAAAAAGAAAACTAATAATATTTAGAAGAAAAATACATATTATCTAACTTAAAATTAAAATAGTATATTAAGTATATAAAAAGATATAGTTATGCTAATTTAGGATGCACTAATGAATTACCTGAATGATATTGATAAAAAAATATTAAAATTAAATTTAAATTTTTTATTAAATTTTTTTATTAAAGATAAAATAATATTATATATTAACATTATTGAGTGATATATATCTAATTATATTTGTGAATTGAATATATTACTATTTAAAATTTATTTAAAATTTAAAATTTATAAATTCGTAATTCAAATAAATATTTTAAATAAACCACGAATTTTTTGTAGAATTATAAATTCGTGATAACTAAGTTTTTTTTATTATTAATGCGTTTTTGACAGTCAACTTGAAAATCGTAGTATCAAATTAATTTTTCATATAATCACGAATTTAATAAATTCGCACTACTTAATAAATTTTTTCAGTTAATGCGAATTCTTATATTAATATAAAACAAATTTAATAAAGACAAAATTAATTTTAATTTTAAATATAAATACAATTTTTTAAATTATTATGTATATATTTAGTAATATTAAAGTTACTGATATTACATATATAGTTACTTTGATAATAAAATGATATTAACTTGAAAGATATGATGATTTTTATATTAAAATACATTGTATTTTTTAATAATATTAATGGGTTTTGAGGTTTGTTTTTTTACACATGAATTATCTAATGGATATAAGTATTAATCAAATGAAGCATAATCATATTTATTTAGGTTCAAAGAATTCTCATTTTATTTATGATAAATAAAATTATATTGGTTAATTTTCTATAAGTATAGTAATAGTTATTGTAATTTAGGACGTACTTATGAATTACCTAATGGATATAATTTTGAATAAAAAGAAAACTAATAATATTTAGAAGAAAAATACATATTATCTAACTTAAAATTAAAATAGTATATTAAGTATATAAAAAGATATAGTTATGCTAATTTAGGATGCACTAATGAATTACCTGAATGATATTGATAAAAAAATATTAAAATTAAATTTAAATTTTTTATTAAATTTTTTTATTAAAGATAAAATAATATTATATATTAACATTATTGAGTGATATATATCTAATTATATTTGTGAATTGAATATATTACTATTTAAAATTTATTTAAAATTTAAAATTTATAAATTCGTAATTCAAATAAATATTTTAAATAAACCACGAATTTTTTGTAGAATTATAAATTCGTGATAACTAAGTTTTTTTTATTATTAATGCGTTTTTGACAGTCAACTTGAAAATCGTAGTATCAAATTAATTTTTCATATAATCACGAATTTAATAAATTCGCACTACTTAATAAATTTTTTCAGTTAATGCGAATTCTTATATTAATATAAAACAAATTTAATAAAGACAAAATTAATTTTAATTTTAAATATAAATACAATTTTTTAAATTATTATGTATATATTTAGTAATATTAAAGTTACTGATATTACATATATAGTTACTTTGATAATAAAATGATATTAACTTGAAAGATATGATGATTTTTATATTAAAATACATTGTATTTTTTAATTATATTAATGGGTTTTGAGGTTTGTTTACACATGAATTATCTAATGGATATAAGTATTAATCAAATGAAGCATAATCATATTTATTTAGGTTCAAAGAATTCTCATTTTATTTATAATAAATAAAATTATATTGGTTAATTTTCTATAAGTATAGTAATAGTTATTGTAATTTAGGATGTACTTATGAATTACCTAATGGATATAATTTTGAATAAAAAGAAAACTAATAATATTTAGAAGAAAAATACATATTATCTAACTTAAAATTAAAATAGTATATTAAGTATATAAAAAGATATAGTTATGCTAATTTAGGATGCACTAATGAATTACCTGAATGATATTGATAAAAAAATATTAAAATTAAATTTAAATTTTTTATTAAATTTTTTTATTAAAGATAAAATAATATTATATATTAACATTATTGAGTGATATATATCTAATTATATTTGTGAATTGAATATATTACTATTTAAAATTTATTTAAAATTTAAAATTTATAAATTCGTAATTCAAATAAATATTTTAAATAAACCACGAATTTTTTGTAGAATTATAAATTCGTGATAACTAAGTTTTTTTTATTATTAATGCGTTTTTGACAGTCAACTTGAAAATCGTAGTATCAAATTAATTTTTCATATAATCACGAATTTAATAAATTCGCACTACTTAATAAATTTTTTCAGTTAATGCGAATTCTTATATTAATATAAAACAAATTTAATAAAGACAAAATTAATTTTAATTTTAAATATAAATACAATTTTTTAAATTATTATGTATATATTTAGTAATATTAAAGTTACTGATATTACATATATAGTTACTTTGATAATAAAATGATATTAACTTGAAAGATATGATGATTTTTATATTAAAATACATTGTATTTTTTAATTATATTAATGGGTTTTGAGGTTTGTTTACACATGAATTATCTAATGGATATAAGTATTAATCAAATGAAGCATAATCATATTTATTTAGGTTCAAAGAATTCTCATTTTATTTATGATAAATAAAATTATATTGGTTAATTTTCTATAAGTATAGTAATAGTTATTGTAATTTAGGACGTACTTATGAATTACCTAATGGATATAATTTTGAATAAAAAGAAAACTAATAATATTTAGAAGAAAAATACATATTATCTAACTTAAAATTAAAATAGTATATTAAGTATATAAAAAGATATAGTTATGCTAATTTAGGATGCACTAATGAATTACCTGAATGATATTGATAAAAAAATATTAAAATTAAATTTAAATTTTTTATTAAATTTTTTTATTAAAGATAAAATAATATTATATATTAACATTATTGAGTGATATATATCTAATTATATTTGTGAATTGAATATATTACTATTTAAAATTTATTTAAAATTTAAAATTTATAAATTCGTAATTCAAATAAATATTTTAAATAAACCACGAATTTTTTGTAGAATTATAAATTCGTGATAACTAAGTTTTTTTTATTATTAATGCGTTTTTGACAGTCAACTTGAAAATCGTAGTATCAAATTAATTTTTCATATAATCACGAATTTAATAAATTCGCACTACTTAATAAATTTTTTCAGTTAATGCGAATTCTTTTATATAAACATTTTTCATTTACTTATTGTAATCTTAATTCTTATTATCCATATAAATAAATTTTTTTAATTATATATTATATATTAAGTATTATTAAAATTTAAGATTAGTATTATTTTTAGCAAACATAATTAATTTATAATTATTATCATAAAATGGCTTTTTTAGTATTATTTATATTTTGTCATAATCTTTATTATTTTTAAAAAAGTTAAGTTTTCACACAATTAAATATTATTTGATTATAATTACTGAAAAATATATAAATTATTTATAAAATAAAAGATAATTATACAAGTTTTAATATTTATTATTAATATTTACTGTATTAATTTATTTATATAATTACACTTATATTTTTAATATTATATATATTTTTAGAGACTACTATTTTGAATTCATATTTAAGTTTCAATTAATTAAGTAATAATAAATAAATAAAATTTTTATAATATTCATAATTTATTAATGTCATTCAAAAAATAATCAATAACTTTTTTAAGACCTGCTGCTGATGATAAGGAATACAGAAAGTCTAATGTTATAAAATATTTTTAAGATAGTTAAGGGGCCCCATTTGAAAATTTTTAATCAATAAAATTAAAATAAGGAGAAATTGGATATTGTGTTCTCATTTCAGTAAATGTTTATTTTTAGGACCTTGTTTTTTATGAAAAATCGTTTATTTTAAAATGGCACAATAGATATGCTTATAAGAAGATTAAAAAAAATAATTAAAAATTCCATTTAGAAAATAATTTTACTTAATTAAAAAATGTAGCTTCGGGAATAAATACAGAATTTTTAGATTTTTTAGTCTTATAAGATGGAAAAAAATATGGAAGATAAAAATTATGTTGTATAAATGTTAATGACTATTTAAATTTTTTACAAAAAAATCAAATTCAAAGACTTATAAAAATTAATACTTAGGACGGAAAATATTTTTTTACTATGGAAATGGAAAATATAGATTTTGAAAAAATTTTAAAATAAATACAGGAAAAAAAAATATTCAAATTAATACTATATATAAATTCGTTGGACTTTGGACATGTAATAACATTCTTATTAGATGAAAAAAATAATTAATGGTATTATAATGATCATGGTAATTTTTTCAAATTTAATTAATAAGAGTTTATAAAAAGATTTTCAGATCCACTTTAAAAACTTCAAAATTTATCAGACTTAGAATTTTTTTAACTTATAGAAAAAAATAAATATTTCAAATAAAAAATAAAAAATGGAATTCAAATAAATAAATTTTTCATTTGATAAAAGTATTAATTAATTATTTAAAAATTTTTAATTTTAATTAAATTTTATTTTCTTTAATTATAGTATATAAAATGTAATATATCTATTAAATGTAAATATAAATTAATTTAGTAATTTTATTTATATATACTAACATTTAAATTCAATATTATAATGATGTTGAATACAAATCAACATTCTAATTAATTTGCAGTAAAATTAGGAAAAAAAATAAATTAAAAATATTCATAATTAAATATATATAAATTTATTAAATAAAATTTGTTTGTTGATTTTAGTATTTTGAGTGTCCGGATGTTTTGACTAGACTAACATATATATTTTATTATTCTATTAAATAATATGTCATATTAGCCATGTTCTGTCGATATTTCAAAAAAATATGCAAAACAAAACAAAAAGATAAAACATTTACAAATTTTGAAAGTTTATTTCTTAAAATATGAATGATTATTATACTTATAAGAAATGTAATATATACATGTAAGTAAGTATATTCTAATCTCTATACATAAGTAATATGAAATTATGAATAAATTTTAGTAAAGAGTTATAAGATAAAATACTTTTAATAAAATTTTTATTTCTAAAAAAAATAGTAAATCGAGTGTCCGGATTATTTGAGACAACCAATGTATATTTTTTATTATTCTATTTGATAATATCACTGATTTATGATGTTCCATCGACATTTCACGAAAATTTCCAAAACAAAATAAAAAGTTATGCGAGTTACAAGATTTTAAATTAAATCTTACGAAATATCAATATTTTATTTAGAAATGGTTTATATAATATTAATTCTAAAATAAGCTTTATGTAATCTTGTTACATCACTAATATGAAGGTCTCAAAATATTAGGTAATGAAATTATAAGACATTTTTGATTTTTATATTTTTAATTTTTTTAAAAAAATAGTATTTTGTGTGTCCGGATGGTTTGAGACAACCAATGTATATATTTTATCACTCTATTCAATAATTTACCATCTTATCTAAGATTCATCGAGTTTTCACAAAAAAGTTCGAAACAAATTAAAAAGTTACAGAGGTTACAAAAAAAATTTTTTATTTATGTTTTTTAAAAAATTAATTAATACAAGCTTAAGTTTAATTTTTTGGTTTTTTGGTTTTTTTCTTTTTCTTGTATTTTATACTATAGATTATCATTCATTATTTTTCATAAAGAATCATATAAGGCTTAGCAAGAGTCAAGCTTTGTTAGATCTAGAAGTTATTAGTTTGGATTATGTCTCCGTTGTTCTTACATCCATCATGTAACCACCATCCTTGAAGGGGTATATTATTCTTATGAACTCCATCTTTAACTAGGCACGTATAATGGTGAGCACTAAATAAGATTACTCCTTTAATCATATAATTAAAGACTTATCCAGTTTAATCTTTAACTTATATCTGTTCTTCCAAAGGTACAAAGTCTTAAGATCGGTGTATATACTACATATTTACTATAAGGTACTAAGGAAAGCTAAGAAACCTTTTCTGAATTTATACACAATTATCTTAAGAATTGCAATAGTCACATTTACCATAGCTTGTTCTTGTGAGACTAGTGATATAATTAGTGAAAGAATAGTTATGATCATCTTTTAAAACATCAACCTATATTGAAATCTCAAAGAAGTTCACACTTTGATCAACATGATTAGCAATACATTATGAGCAATCTATCTTTTCTTATTATATACACTCAAAATTTGGAATGTTCTTATAGTATTTCTATAAGTAGTCCATATCAAGTTCAATGCCTGATTACAATCCTAGTTCTTTTCTTCTTAGGACTTATATAGCTTTTTATTATCTCTTACAATAAGAACCTCCATAAAATCTTTCATTAACATTGTACCTTTATAGTAAGTCTAATGTATCATATTGGTCCTTATTATTATTCAAAAGATTCATCTTAAACTAGTCATCCTTATTGAAAATGCAAAAGAACATCATAGTAAAATAGGAATCATGTAAGCAGGAATTACTATACCATATAATCCAAGGATAGCTATGCTATTAAACTTGCCCTTATACTTAGTGTATATCTCGAATAGGCATCTATGGAACATTGCTAACCTCACTCATTTCATAGTCTATATTTTAGTAGCTAACATTTAAACTTGATAAAATAGTCTTGTCTTAAGAATCTTTATTTACAAAAGGATTATCAGTTAGTACTAAGTCTTATTATAGCAAACTGTTATAGTCTAACTTGCCAAGTACTTTATAAATATCATTGATAGTTTCTACAGGAATTTCTTTTATATAATCAGTTAATAGATCATTAAGAGATTCAAGAGCTTATATAGTCAATTTTTCATTATCTTCATCTTCAAGACATTTGAATATGTTTGCCTGTTGTATTCTAAGTGTAGCAGAACTCATATTTATACACTTCTTATCATATCTAATTAAGGTTACATCCTATAGTCTTTATGCTCTACTAATAGCAGTATAAAATTATCCAGCAAATCTCATTTCTCTACAATTGATGATAACCTAGTTTAGAGTTTCTCCCTATACTTTGTGAACAGTACTTGCATAAGCAACTTAAATTGGAAATTATTTCCTAATATATCTATTTCCTAAATATATGACAGCTTCTTGTATCATAGGTATTATCTATATCTAGTTCATACGATGATTATAGAACTTCAGGTATTTGTTATTGTGACCAAACTCAATTATAGTACCCATAGTGCCATTTGTTAATTTATGTTGAACTTGAACGTTCCTATTTATCATAATCTTCTGTCCAATGAATAACTTTAGTTTTTTAGAAAGTTTGAATTTAGACTAAAACTTTTCATCTTATAAGAGTCTTTCTAAGTCTTCAGCTTATATTTCTAATATAGTATCTTGATTTTAGAAAAAGTTAAGAGATTTAATAACATGATGAACTTAACCTTTAAAGATTTTTCCTGTAATCTACTTGTTTATTCTTTCCTTTTATTTGTTCAAGGAAACCAATACTATACTATTTTCGTTAAATTAAGTTCTTTTGAGCTACTTCGTTTAATTCAGACTCTCTAATGTATTATAGTCTTCAACTGTTAATTAGTTTAACCTCATATTGTTTAATAGATTGAAGAAACGAGCATCTTGATTTTATCTAAAGTTTTATTTTAGTTCTACCCATATGAAATCCTTAAAAAGAACACTATTTATAAAGCATTTGTTCACATCATTTGATTATTTATCTTTAGTAGCAACTACAGGCAACTGCATCAGATCTCCAACTAGTATAATATGTTTGTAGCCAAACACTTTTTGTCTCTTAAAGGTATCTAGTTAAGCTTTTTAAAAAGAGTTATTGATCAATGTAAATAATTGCTCAGACATCATTGATACTTCGTCTATTATAAGTACATCAATACTATTGAGCATCTTTTGTAGTTCAGAATAAGGATCAAAGTTCTTTAACTTCATAGATTCATCAATTCTAAATAAGGAATGTAAAGTAACTCCATCAATATTAGCAGCAGCTCTTCCAGTGGTAGCTGATAAAACACATTTCAAGTTCACAATGTAGGTAAAGTAAATAAGCAAGTGCTTAATAAGAAAACTTTTGCCACATCCACTACCACCAGTTATAAACATCAAACATTAACTTCTTTATTTAATGATCTTTTTATGGATTCGACCTATAATCATTCTTTAATCTTAGCCAAGTTATATCAAAGGATTTTAGTTGTCAAAAAGAGTTTTCAAATATATGTTAAGAACAGGTTTGATTTTTGGATTATATGCATAAGTATGAACAAAGTATTTACATATCTCTTTACCTTATTGATAATCTTTAAGGAAATCTAGAACTTATTAAGGCTAATCATCTCTCTTTTCTAAATCTTCATAAATTTTCTTAATATCAAACTCATCTTGTTAAAGAATATCATTCAACACTTACAGATGATTCGATAAAGGTATCTTCTAAGTTATCAAAGTATTATTCTCTCTAATCAAGTCTATTAAAATCTAATGTAGTCTCATTTTGTTTGCATTAGTAACTAAGTATTAGGCTCTCATCTCTTCATGTGTCAAAGGTTCTTCATTATAGATATCACGTAATATACACTCTAATAAGTACGTCCTATCTTTGTTTTCACGAAGAAATTAAGTGTCTCTTCTATGAGGAACCTTTTTCAGATATCTTTAGTAATAGTAAAGCTCACCTTGATCCATATATACTTTTCGAATAGCTATGATAACAGGAGTCATTCTTTCATAATAGAACTTGTTACATCCTGGTATATTACTTTTGGAAAACTTCTATTCTTCTTTAACAATTTTTGGAATTTTATCTAGACTAAGTTTGTATTCAAAGAACTCCATAAAATCAAAAAAGGTTAAGTTCTCATTTATAATAGGTCTATCTAAGTAATGTTCTAAAGGACCATCAATGTATATATTTTCTTCATTTGCATTCATATCTTTAAGTCTTTGATCATCTACAAGTATTCTCATTCGTTATTCAGGAAGAGTTGTATATAAATTGATAACTTTAGGTTTCTTTTCAACAAGACTAAGGCCAACAATATGGTAGATAGCTTCACATACGCTTATCACATTAGTCTTCAATAACTTTAATACTTGAGCTTGTTGTTCTTTTTCAAAATTTACATTTAACTTGATGTCAAGTCCTGGTTCTGCCTTTACTACATACTTAGTAAGATAACTTAGGCTTTAACTATGTGTACATCTTAATACATTTATGTTCATATCAGTCATTTTTACTATTTATGGATTATAAGGTATAACCCATCTATCAGCTTCAGTTACTCTTCGATAAACATATCTTTAATCAGTAATTTAGTCACAGTCAGATAAAGGTTAAGGATATCCTTTCTTACAATTACCAAGTTCATCTTTACATTTTTCAGAACAAGTATGAATGTAATTCAACATTATCTTATTCTTTAATTCTTCATCATGTTAAGGAATTATAGCTTGTACTAAATAACCATCGTTAAGTCTTTATGTTCCTTCATCATCTAACCAAATTAAACAATGTATATGAGGAGGGCCTCTTTTCTAGAATTCTACTCTTCTAAATTGCATAATAGCTCTTCCAAAAATGCCTTATTCTCTTTTACTTCCTATAATAGCTTTGAGAACATGTCTTGACTTCTTATGAAAGTTAGAACAAGTAAGCAAAGCATCATTAAAGTTTATACCATTCTTTTCTTTCATTAACTAAAGAAATTTGCAATATTCATCATGCGTCAAAGTAATAAGCAAATCAGGACATTTCTTTCCAAATTTATTGAAACCATAATTAATCATTGCTTCAAGAGAGAAGCCTTAAGCTATAAAATATTGTGAAGTTCCTATAAAGTTATGAGATAATTTATGAGCCCAGTAGTTAGCTTGATCTTTGTCTTATATCTTTTCTTCTCTTATATCACCAGCAGTTAACTTTTACTAATGCTAACCTGGTATAGCTGATCTAATACCTCTAGTTTCACTTATCATTTATTCTTTTCTTTTACGATCAAATAAGAAAAAGATGTATGGTATGTGTTTTCCAAATTCTGTTCTAATACTCTAAATTCTCATATTACAATACCTAGACACTGTCATATTTCCTTATTTAATATAAGAATTATTATACCCACCTCATCCTTAAGGAAACAAGGTAGGAAATAGCATCTCTTCCATATACTCGTTACCATAGTAAACAGCATTTTTATGATGAATAGAAATCTGCTCTTAAATCTTAACTTTGATATCATTTTGTTATAACGTGCGAATAAGTTCTTCATCTACATTCCTTTTAAAGATATCAAATACTTATAGACTTTTTAAATCAAGCACTTCCTTTATGTCCGAATGTACTTCATTGAAATTTTTTGGTATAATATAGACGTCAGCATTCTCTAGTTTTTCCTTTATTGATTCCCTGTCAAAAACCACTAGGTTCTCATCGTTCTAATCTGGGTAAATTTCATATCTGTCTTCTTGCTTCCCAAGTAGTGTAGCTATGACCTTATTCCTTCCAACTAATCTAAAGACTTCATACAATGAAAAATTTTCCTTGTAAAGATTATTTTCTCTCCTAAGATATGATAAAGCAATACCTATCCTTTATTCTTACTAAGGTGATATATGTTACCACCAATTTTTATATTTAAAAAACTCTTTACTATAAATACCAAGACTATTATTGTAAAGTTCATATCCAGTATCTCCTTTCAAATGATGATAAGATATTTTTGACTCGTTCATAATCATACTATACATATGTCCTAATCTTATATTTACTTCTTCTATAATTTTTTTTATAGCCTTTAGTTCGATAGGTTATGGATCTTCTCTTTCATAAATAAAGTCAGGTATGTCATTATTATAACACCAATTACACACTTTTACTTCTATAAAAGAAGGCAGTTCTTCAATATCTCTATAGTCTATCAAATGCTTAAATTCTTTGTATTTAACCGAACTTCTACATATAACTTATCTTTCTAATTTCTTCCAAAAGTCTTGCTTCTTTTCTTTAAATAACTCAATCCTGATTCCACATTAGCCACATATTTTATCCTATAAACATTTCTCTAAATCCATTTCCATTCGAAGTTAGGTCTACCTTGCAAATTTAGAACCATAAAAATAAAACATCTCTTCCTCATTAAGCTTCATTTCTTCTTAAATACGATCAATAGATTTCTAATGAAATTTCTTCTTTGTAAAGACTTTCTCAGTTAACTTTTCTAACTTAACAAAAGCTGTTTTATTTTGTTCATATAATATAAGTCTAGATATCCAACCACTTTTTAGCATTAGACTAGAGGCATTCTAATAATCCTTAAACTTAATATTGATAGCTTTTACAAATACATGAATTTAATCTTTATTTAGTTATATGTCTGGATTTTCAATTTACCAAATACTTATTCTTATTAAAGATTCTTCCAAAGATAGCCTTGTTAAAAACTTAACAGTTTAAGATTCGCTTAATTGCAGATTATGCCTTACCTTCTTAACAGTAATAGCCATACTTTAATGGATTAAATAATTTAAGAATAAATTTGTTTAGGATTGACTACATAATAATGATAAGCATTCATCTTTTATAACATGTTATTTTCTTAATTTATCCATATTTATCATGTATTCTTTAGGAATTTATATTGGAATCTTTTTCATTCTCTTATCAAGTAATTAGGCTTTCTAAAAGTTATCAAGACTTAGATTATATATCTACTAATCCAGTATAAGATTCAAATGTTCCTCATATGTTCATCATATATACTAAGTAATATTGATCAAATCCTTTTATTCAATGAAATTTTATAAGAAAGACAAGTCCACCATAGTAACATCACTTTGCTCAACAAAAATAGACTCAGAATCATCATCATTTTTATCCATTATAGAAGTGCTTGTATTAATTTAAGTGAGAATACTGTCTACCATCCTTTTCAACTTTAAAAATTATTAATATTATTATAATCATTTCATGCCTCTCTTATATACATCTTTTTATAAGATATTAAGGTGTAACGAAGCAAATTTAATGTACCCAATAATATAAGCCTTTAAAAAATTACACATCATTATTTTATTTAAATTAAAAAAAAAATAAAATAAAAAAGTAGTCGAGAATTTTGTAACATTTATAACTTTTTATTATGTTTCCAAATTTTTCTTGAAATCTTGATCAATCACAGAAAATATGATAATCTCTCGAATAATATAATAATATATATACATTAGTCGAGTCAAACAATCCGGACACTCAAAATACTAAATTTGTACAATTTTATAAAAATTTGAAAATGTTTTGAAGATCATAACTTTTTTACAAAATATATTCATGATATCAAATTACAAGTGTAAAAAGAATAAATTAAGCTTAGTTTACTGTATTCATTCAAATTATTCCAATTTTTAGAATTTATTAAAATTTACTTATCTAAACTTGAAAAATTTGAAATCCTTATAACTTTTTATTATGTTTCCAAATTTTTCTTGAAATCTCGATCAATCACGGAAAATATGATAATCTATCAAATAATATAATAATATATATACATTAGTCGAGTCAAACAATCCGGACACTCAAAATACTAAATTTGTACATTTTTATAAAAATTTGAAAATGTTTTGAAGATTATAACTTTTTTACAAAATATATTCATGATATCATATTACAAGTGTAAAAAGAATAAATTAAGCTTAGTTTACTGTAGTCATTCAAATTATTCCAATTTTTAGAATTTATTAAAATTTACTTATCTAAACTTGAAAAATTTGAAATCCTTATAACTTTTTATTATGTTTCCAAATTTTTCTTGAAATCTCGATCAATCACGGAAAATATGATAATCTATCAAATAATATAATAATATATATACATTAGTCGAGTCAAACAATCCGGACACTCAAAATACTAAATTTGTACTATTTTATAAAAATTAAAAATATTAAAAATCTCTAAATATAAATAAATTAAATTAATAAATTTATATTGTTATATTTATTAATTAATATAATATTTCAAATCATTAATCTGTAAACCAATATTTATTAACAATATTTATAATTTAAATTAATTACAAATATTTGAATATATTTATTTTAAAAATAATCATAAAAATTAGATTATGAAATTATTATAAAAAAAATTAAAGTGATAAAAATAATATAAGGTTTTTAAAACCAAAGAAAAAATATATAATAAGAATAACAAATATAATGAGACATTTTAAAATAAAATAAAAATTTATTTTTTTTTTATGATAGTTTTTTAATATTATTATAAGATTTGCAAGTTTAAATAAAACATAATATCATAATATTTCATAATATTATAATTCACTTAATATGACGTTTGGATATTTAAATATTATTTATAATATTAAACTTATATATGATAGAATTAATACAAAAGCAGAATAATATTAAAAAATAAATACTCCTAGGGCTACATCCTTTAAACAGACAGGGTTACACCCTAGAATACCGTAAAATGTCACAAGCTTTACCTTAGATTCCGACCTATGTCTTTCATTTACTTCTATTTTAATTTAATACTAAATCATTTTAAATAGTTATAAAATATTAATAATTAAAAATATTTAGTTTAAATTATCATATTAATGTTGCAAATCGGGTTTAAAAAGGTTTTTATTAATTAAGTATAAAAAATAAAAATGATTTGATGCATTAATTAAAAGTGATTTAACAAAAGTTAATTTATTGTAAGTAAAACTAAAAATGTAGACTAATATAAAATATGCGGAAATCCCAGTAAAATTATGTATATTATAGCATATTATGATGAAGCTGAAAGTAAATTAATTAATATATAATCAAATATACAGAAACAATTAGTTAAAAATTTAAATGTATAACCAATTTGTATAACTAGTTCATTTTCTCATACTAAAATTAGTTTCGCAAGTTGTAAGCATAACCATAAAAGTCCAAATTCGTGGTAGTGTTATAAATATGATACGTATCACGAATTTGTATAACTAATAAATTTTCTCATACTTATCTTAGTTTGATAATTTGTAAGCATAACAATAAAAGTCAAAATTCGTGGTAGTAGTAAAAATATTATAGGTATCACGAATTTGTAAAATTAGTCCATTTTCTCATACTTCTCTAAGTCTGGTAATTTGTAAGCATAACCATAAAAGTCCAAATTCGTGGTAGTGTTATAAATATGATACGTATCACGAATTTGTATAACTAATCAATTTTCTCATACTTATCTAAGTTTGCTAATTTGTAAGCATAACAATAAAAGTCAAAATTCGTGGTAGTAGTAAAAATATTATAGGTATCACGAATTTGTATAATTAGTCCATTTTATCATACTTCTCTAAGTCTGGTAATTTGTAAGCATAACCATAAAAGTCAAAATACGTGGTAGAAGTATAATAATATTATAGGTATCACGAATTTGTATAACTAGTACATTTTCTCATACTTATCTTAGTTTTATAATTTGTAAACATAACTATAAAAAGCACAAGTTCGTGGTAGTGGTAAAAATATTATAAATATAACGAATTAGTTTATCTAGTCAATTTTCTCATACATATCTAAGCATGGCCAGATGTAAGCATTATCATGAAAGTCCAAATTCGTGGTAGTGGTAAAAATATTAAAGATATCACGAATTTGTATAACTAGTACATTTTCTCATACTTATATAAGCATGGCAAGATGTAACCATATTCATAAAAGTATAAATACATTATAATAGTAAAAATATTATGGCCATAATTTATTTGTATAACTTGACCATTTCCTCTTACTTATTTAAGGTTTGCAAGTAATAATTTCCATGAAGATTCAAAATCGTGGTAATAATATCATTTTAAATGGTATCACGCATTTGTACTACATTCGCA
>ARYC01007038.1:0-30329 GCA_000711775.1 Oxytricha trifallax
GTTCTTGATTGAAGATTAAGAGACTAAAACTAGTGCCAGCTAAAGGAAAATCTAATACTCTTGAGTCATAAAGAGAGCAGCAAGAGAGACTCAAGAGACAGAAGCAATATGAATCGATGAACCAGCCAACAGGTAATACAATTTTAGCATGCTTCTAAGGGAAGGCTATGAATATACCTGCATTAAATGCAGTTGATCTCAACACTTGTATTGAAAACTACTTGAATATAAACGTGCCTGCAAAAGCAAAGCTCATAGTAGTTGATGAGTATGCATACAAGGTGTATCCATTCAGTTATCTTATTAAGAACCAACAGTATTAGAACGAGTTTGCAAATTAATAAATGGTACTTAGAGAGGCCTAAAGAAAAGACTGCAAGAATTTGCTTAAGCTAAATGGTGTCATTTTAAGTTATGGTTTCATCGCATTAAGGCTAAAGAAATTTGAGATGACTCTGAGAGACTACCTATATCACAATAGATACCCTGATGATTTAAACGATATAATCTCATATATGATTTAGGGTGTTAAGGAGTTGCATGAACTTGAATATGTTCATAGAGATTTGAAGCCTGAAAACGTTATGCTAAATCTCTGCCCTTTAGAAGTAGTGGTTATCGATTTCAATAGAGCTTTAAGATAGGAGATTTTCACTTCAGCACAGGTACTTGGTACTCCAGGTTACTTACCAATAAGAGAGAAGTGGACTAATGGCTCTGTTTAATGGGATGTTTGGGCAGTAGCAGCAATAATATTAGAAAGTGCATGGAATGTATGTCTTACTTTGGTACAAAGCATGAGAAATAATCAATAAGTTTGGCTCAGAAACATATAAAGTAAGAAGATGTCTGCTAAGAAATTAAAAGCATAGTAGAGATGATAATCGTGAGAGCTCCTAACTATCCTCGGTAAACATTAGATGACATACTTGACCCACTTGAGAGAGAAAGGTTCAAAAGATATAATAAAGACAAGCAGATAAAATTTGTATGATTTAAGTAAACTAAAGTTCATTAAATATTCATTAAATTAAGATAAAACCAGCATTTTGTCTACTAACCGCAATAAGACCCCAGCTATACCCAACAAATCAAAGCACTTATAAACCTCACTAAGGGGTTTTGGGGTTTTGATTAAAGAACTGGGAAAAAGACTGAACAAAAAAGATTTGAAAGAATCCATTCCTGGAGAAGTTGAAACTCATGTTAAAGGAAACCAATTAGATCAGATCTATTCAAACGTAGAAACTATAGGATGGGAAACAAATTAAATGAACTAACAGACCATAAACTCATTTAAGTAAGACTCAAAATACAATACCAAGAAAATGATTTCAAATTAAAGTACAAGGAAAAAACAATTAGGAAATCAGATGTCAGAAAGCAATGCTGGAAGACTTTTATTGAAGAAGGAAAGGAAATAACAGCAGATGACCTAGAAAACCCGATAAAAAATGTTTTGAAGATAAAATAGGGAGATAAACAAAGGGGAGGAACTGGTACCAGCAACAACAGGAATGGGTGATTAAGAATAATAATAATATAAAATAAAGAGATGCATTCCAGGAGACAAAGGTGCAATGGAGGGAAGCAATTAGAGACTTAGAGCAGTGCCTAGACAAGAACGATGTAAAAGGGTTCTTTTAAATAGTAAAAAGACTAACAAAAGCTTTGATACAATATTAACCAATAAAAGGATTAACTATAAAAGATGAGAGAGTAGAATTAGGAGAGCAAACAAAAAAACAAATCCTAGAATTTTATGGGCAAATTTTTAAATCTAAAAGAGAAATTAAACAATAAGAGCTAAAAATGATAGATGAGATAATGAACGAAGACCTTGAAGAAGAAAACTTCTGTAAAGTGGAAGATGTAAAAAGAAGTATTGGAGAGTGTAACTTTAACAAAGCCATTGGCCCAGATAGTTTTGATTGAAAGATGTTGCTTAAATCTGAAAGAATGAAATAGACAGTAAGTGAGAAAATATCAAACTTACTAAATAATAAACAGATTCCAGAGTACATTTAGGAGGGAAGGTTAATACTACTGAGCAAAGACCAGAAAGATTTATACCCAGAAGTCAGTAATACAAGACCAATAGTTATATAAATTCTGACTTAAGCAAAATAGTGGAAAAGGTAATAATTAGCAAAGTTACTGAATCCAAGAGTGAATTATTGAAAACAGGAAACTACCAAAATGGATTCAAAGAAAAAAAGAGCACCAACATCAATCTTATAAGAATGCTAGAACACATAATATCATCGAGAAGAGAGACCAAACAAAAGGAAGCTTATTTACTAGTCAATATCCAAAAAGCTTACGACTCAGTCTGGAATGACAAGCTAGTTTCAATCTTGAAAAAAATAGTAAAGTACTTACCCAAAAGAAAAAGAAATAGCTAGCCTGATAAAATTGTTATACTCTGGAAACAAAATTATGTTTGAGGAGGAAGAAGTACAAACTGAATAAGAGAGTACCTTAAGGGAGTCAAATTTCACCGATGCTATTTAACATATACCTGCAAGAAGCACTATATTCACAGAAAGAGCTAATGTCATTAGTCAAATAGGGTAAGCTAATAGCTTTTACTGATGAAATTCTGATAAATATAAAAGATCCCTAACAATTAAGAAGAGGTATCAACAGCTTCAAAGAAATAGAAAAAACCCATAACTTGAAACTAGATACAAAGAAAACAGTATTTTTGAGTGATGCAAAGATCTGGGAGAAAGAGTTTGAAATAGAGGGAATTAAGAAAGTAGAAGAAACTAAATACCTAAAACTCAACATATGCCTTAATACTCAAAATTTACTAAAAAATACGTGGAATGAGATAAAAAGAAAAACAGAGTTTTACCAAAACTTATAAGCTCAAACAATGGAACAGTATGTGACACCATAATGATGGCGAAGATAAGATCGCTGATTAATTATAAATATACCCCACTGGTGGCAGCCTAGTTTGTGAAAATTGAAGAAATAGAGAGAATGGAACTATAACTCAAAAGAATCGCTTTTAGGACAGCAAAAGACATTCCAAATAAAATACTAAGGAATGTAACACAACTAAAAGAAATTAACACCAGTTAGTGAAATTATAAGGTCCTAGTTCTGAAGAACATGAAAATGATCAACATGAGCATTGATCAGTTCTTGAGACATAAAATAGTGAAGGACGAGATAACTCAGCAAGGAAAGGCTTTAGAAAAAAAGAAAAAGATTTTCCTAACCAAGAATGTAATGGAAACCATGATGACAATTAGTTAGGGAAAGACAATAATCAACTATGGGATGAGCCACTATTGCAACATTTACAAAATATTCGTGGAATCAAACCATATGAAGAACTGTAACATAATAAACATAGCAGGAGACCTAACCCGATTCTCAAAAATAATTTGAGAGAATAGAATAATTGACTTAAGCAACCACCAGTAAATATAAATCATAACAAACATGATTTGGTTAGATCAAAGGATAAGAAAACTAGAGTAACATGAATACTATCAACCAGTAAAGAAATTATTAAGAATGGCTTATGTCAAAAAAAGAGATAAGAACTTCGATGAAAGGGAGCTTTAACAAATTAAACAAGAATGAACATCTAAATTGAGATAATTTAAGAAGTATAATAGTGGGGTGTTGACGTCAGACACCCCAGCTTCGATCAGATCGTCAGTACGTCCCAGCCTCGTCAGGACGTCCCAACTCATAAATATATAGAATAATAAAATCCCAAAATCTCCAAACCTCATGATAAGTTTTATAAGTGTTTTATTGATAAGAGGATATTGTTCGGTACTGGATTCCCTTTAGTTGGGAAGTATGATTTTTACACTAGTTATTTAAATATGAAAGTTTTAATGATCTATATCTGTAATCAACTTAAAATTATCTCATAAATATATATATGGTAACGGATTTTTTTGTAAAAAGTTTAATTGTAGTTTTTTTAATATTCATTTTCTCGTAAGTTATCACTTTTAATGATTGTTTTTTATGGAAATTAATGATTTAATCACATAGAAATTTGGCATTTATGCACAAAAAATTTTGAAATTTTCAACGTAAATTATTTTCTATTTCAATTTAAACAATTCTTTCATTTCTTTTAGATTGCGTTCTTAATTAAAATATTATTATCCAAAGACATAAAAAATTATATAAAGTAATATTTAAATAAGATATTATTAGAACGAGTTGTTTTAAGGTGATTGATAATTACAATAATATAATCTCTTAGTTCTAAAAATATTATAAATGGATTTAAATCTCAAAAACTAGTATTAAAATTTCTATAAATTCTTAGACACCTATTAATTATGAGTATCTTATAGAAGGTCATCCTTCAAACGAAATGAAGAAAGTTTTTATAAAACTGAAAAAATTTCAGAGATAGATTTCCTATTTTTACCAATTTAATTCCATTATGTTAGCACTAAATATGTCTTAATATAATTAGTACAGTTGATAAATCCTATTAAGTTTAGTTGTAACATCAATGTAATAGAACCAACACTTAATTAGATCAAGGTTATATTATACTGAAGTTTTAATGAAAAAGTTTAAATTTAGTTCAAAGCCTAATTGGTATAATTTACCAAAATACTAAAAGTATTTTAGAACAAAAGAATTTCAAAAAATGATAAAATGGAGTCTCAAGGAATTATAAGAGGGAGTTTTCATAAAATTTAAATAGTATAATTATATAACTAAGTAAAAAAATGCGATTTCCTTTAATTTTTTTTATATGATAGATTTCCACAAAATATTTATCCAGATGTAGTGATGATAAATATAAAAGAATAAAATCTCCACCTTGAAAATAATAAATAACATCGAATCTAAAATCAAGATGAAATTAATCAAAAAGAGCCCTTATCACCAAAAATAATCTTATCAATAAAAACACATATAAACTATTAAGGTGTTTTGGGGTATTTTATTATTTTAATATTCATGAGTTGGGACGTCCGGATAGTAGCCGGGATTCCCTGACGACAGCGGGACGTCCTGATGAAGCTGGGACATCCTGACGTCAACACCCAAATAGTGAGAGAATCAGAACAATCAAAATTAAAATAATAATTTATTAAAAATTATTAAGGCAGTAAAGAAGGACGATGATCTGTTCATAATTCAGTAAAAGTTACAGAGAGGAAGAGAGCAAAGAACGAGGAAGAAGATCAGGAAGATAAGATTACTATAGCAGGAAAAGGGAGTTCTGGGAGAAGGTGCAATAGGTTAGATTTAATCATATTGATAGAACGTAAGACCGAGAGGTGCTGGGATTAGCAAGTAACTAAAGCACAAGAAGAGTTCCACTCAACTAACAAATGGGATTCAAGAGCAGATTAAAAATCGGAAAATCCAACCCAAGTAAAGGAATCCACGAATCTAAGGCATAAAGAGACCAGTTTGACAAACACGAAGATGGGACTATATTCATCCAAGGAGATCAGATGGAGTTCAAAAAGCTGATAAACTTAATAGAAGTCTAGTGCAAAGGATTTGAAAAAAAACATCTACGCGAAGAAAGGATGGAGACCAGAAGTGACAAGAATGATAACAAAAGATTTGCTGTCAAAGTACAAGAACTAAACTAGAGAAGGCTTTGGTAAGAATATATGATGACAGGAAGAGAGCAAGAAGAAGAGGGGAGAGAGAGAGTAAGACTTATGATCAGAACTACAACACAAGCATTCCAAGGAAATAAACTAGGATTGGAAGCGCTTTGACCTAATTCCGGGAAATCACATCACAGATGAGACTATAGAAATGATTTCAAACTTAATTGAAGAAGTACAATTCAACCGAAGAAGTCACTACTTTATAATTCTTCCATCAATAATCGTGAATGACAACGGTATTGAAGGCTTAAAGAGAGCCATCGGAACGACTTACTATAAAACTGCTAGAATTGGACAATTTTGAAGATAATGAGAGACTCAAAGACCCTGGAACTGTACGACTCCAGAATGTCGATAGGCAGCTTAGCGGTAATTCAAAAGAGCATAAAGCAGCTAAACGACTTAATAGTAGGCATTCTAGGCAAGAGATTTTTAGTGAAGAAAAATGAGAGCAAAACAGGACTTCACTAAGTGAGAGATTTAGAGGACAGTGGAGTCATGGCCATATTAACAATTAACCATCTAGCCCTAGATCTCCAAGAGGAACTTATATTCTAAATCTTTGCCAAAGATTGGATAAAAATGTAGAAATCTTACCTCATGTTCAACTTGGAAGTAGGTTCAGTAAGGACGGAGATAGGGAAGTCAGGGATCACGATCAAGGAGGCTGGACTAGAAAGAGAAATTGAAAGGAAGAACGAACTATTATGGCAACATGCAGACGAAGAACTAGGCAATGGTTCAATATCCTTCAACGCAAAAATAGATTAATGGGACGACATAATCTATCTTTTCAATGGAATAATCAAACCAAACTCAGAGAGGACAAAAGATGAGACAAGAGAAATTGACATAGAAAAAGAGGAACAACCACTTGTACAAAAAGATGATACCGAAGAATAGATGAAAGGGCAAGAATAGGCAAAGGCATAGATTGAGAATCGCGAGTGAGGAGAGCGGGGAATCGCGACTATGCTAAGTATCTAAATTTACGATTCGCTTACAATTATACTTTCTGGTAATTATCGAGTATTTTACATTAAACTTAATTACCTCTAAGTTATTTACTACGACTACTAATATTATAATAGTTTAAAATTTGTTTATCAATCTTTAAACTCAATTTACTAGGACTTAAGGATATTTTATATTTTTAATAATAAATGGAAAATTTGTGGACATAATAGCAATTTCTAAATAAACTAGCACCCATAACTAAAGTTAATGAATCCAATAAGAAATCTCAAGCAGACTCATACTCATTTCAAATCAAATAATAACCACTAAATTATCTGTGTTAATTAAATTCTCATTTTTGCCTGTTTTTTCTACTTTAAAGCCAGTGTGTAATCTGTAATGTAATATAATACTTTTAAAAAGACTTTATATTAAAACAGCAAATAGCTGTGAATAAGTTATTATAAGAATGAATTAAACAATAGATTTGTAAATTATCAACTTATTATAGCCTTTTAAAGCTGTATGGGAATAAAAACTTTGTCAAACAAATTATTAAATTAAACAGGAAACAACATCAATATATTGCAAAAGTAGATTAACGAACACCTAAACCTATATTATAATAAAATTAAGTTTATTTATCATAATTATTAGTTTATTATATTTAATAACTTACTAAAATATAAATTAAATATACAATAAATTATATTAAACAAAAATGGATTCTTACTTTATAAAAAACAAACGTATGTTTCTATTATTTTAATATAACTCATTTAAAATATGGCTTGAAAAAACCTCTTAAAAAACTAGACTCGCTTAAAATAGATTAAGAAGTTGCAAAAATTGGTGAATTGATATATAATTAATAATCCTACTAATTTAATTTTTGAGTGAGATATTATCGATTATTCTTGAACTTTATAAAACTAAGAACAACTAATAGCCTTTTCACTTCAGCAATAAGAACCGACATCCTACATGTTGAGGCCAGAGACTCTCAAGACCTATGTATTCAAAATTTACACAAAGGCTGTTGAAAGTGTAAGAACAGCTGCCAACACCACGACTTTGGGTGATTGACTTTCGATTTTCATTTAGATTTTATCTATTGCATAAATACTGCTTACTGAAGCTAAGTAGCAATCAGCTCCAATCCAACTACCAAATGCGAAATTGAAACTTCTATCTATACAGTATACAATCAATTTAACAATAATTAATAATAGAATCATGTACATTCCCTCTAAGGATGCTACAGACGAAGGTAACATTGAAACAGCCAAAGTGAGTTGAAGATAGAACCACTACTAATGTTTCGATATCCTGTGGTACATCCTCAAACAATTGCAGACATAGCTGCTTATTTTATAATCAACTCATTGAATCTGATATCACATTGAATAATACCCTTGCCTACTTCAGCATAAAAAAGCTTATTCAACAATAATTATCTTTCTGTAATGACTGAATGAACATTAGTTATAAAAGGTATTGCATTCTCTTGTTCTTAAAGTCAACGTTGACTCTCTTGTCATCAGATCCTGCTCCAATTAATAAAAGTGAAGAAATTATAAATGATCTCTTAAATACAGGATTTGTTGGAAACGACATTAGTAGAAAAGCCAGCAAAACACTTGTCAGTCAGAAGAGTGGAGCTTTAGGAATCCATAACCTGCATAATAGAAAGTGGTAAACGAACATCGAAAGTCTAATCATTCTAAATGGAATCATCAATGACATGCCAATATAAAGATAGGAAAGAGATATGACTAAATGGGGAAAGAGATATAACCCTAGAGTAATTGGCAGCTTTAAGTTTAGTTTGACTAACATCATCGTGAAAACTATCAAGGAAATATGTTCAAGACAATGTCATAGGGTGATTTCCGAAAACTTGCTCGTCATTTATCTCGCGATCCAGGACCATTTTCTTGGTCGGACATTTATCTAAATTTAAAAGACGAGTAGAGCAGTGCCCCAAGATTTTCCCTATTAAACAATTTTTCAGTTTATCAGGCAGCAAATCCATTTTTCAAAAATGCTTGATGGCTGACGTCATAACCAGATTTCAACTGATAAATAAATCTATGGAATGTTGGAAAGGGATAAATGAGAGTGCCATTGAAGAATAAAACATGAAAAGTATGAGAGAGAAGCGATAATAATGATAATTGCAGAAAAAGATGCAAGTTGACAACAGATAATGCAGAGAGGTTAGAAAGACTAAGATAACAGATGCTTTGAAGATAGATCAAAATGAGACAGATAAAAAGACTAGAAATATAGTGAAAAGACCAGCAATTAAGGAATTTCTTAAAGGAAATGAGGGGATTAAAAGGATTTTTATGATAGATACGATGAAGTAAATAAATCAAATAAAAAGAGTGTTGAGATTGCAAATGGGGTAATAATAATAGGTAACAAATGAAATAACTAATAGTGCATAGAAAATAGATGAAATAATAAAGTATATTTAATATTAAAGTAATATATATTAAATAATAAATTGAGAGTTGAATTACAAATACGCTATCTTGAAAAGTCTAAATCTTGTAATAAAGTGACAATTGCTATTAATTTAACTCAAATAAATCCACTTTCATTTACGCTTTGAGCCTTATGCGTTCCTTCTATCAATCATTTTTATTTTTGATAAAATACATTAAAAATAGGTAAAATTTATAAACCCTAATATAGATTAACTTTATTTGAGTATAACTGCCATGTATTATGATTCTTCTGCAATTTAAATATAATAAATATAAAACTGAAAAAGGAATTGTTTTTCATTAATTATCTTCGTATTCTTGTTTATTAAAAATCTAATAATTAGTATTTTAATTTGAAAAATGAAGGAATTTTACTTGTCGTTCTGTTGTCTTCAACTTTTAAATAGTCACTAATAAAATTGATTATTGAATCTGGAGAAATATTTCAGCTGGAAAAACATAAGATAATTTATAAAACTAAGCATAAGCTTTCAAGAGATATTGATTATGGTACTCATATACAATAAAAATAAGAGTACTTGGTAAAAACGACTAAGTTTAGCTTGATTTCGCAGATATATTTAGACAGAAAAAGAAATTAAACATAGATGAGAACAATTAAAGTCAAATTGTACAATAACTGTAAGAATCAAATATATTGCCAATTGCTATTAGAGTGTAAATTAGCTGAAATACTTATCTATGGTATGATGCTGCAGAAACGAATACTATTGCTTGAACAAGAGCAGATATGAATCTAAAAATTTCAAAAATCTTCTAGCAATTTTATGGGACTGTTGGTAGTGGGTGTTGGGTGTAGGCCAATTCTAAATCAATACTAGTGTTGAATAATGATATTCAGTCAATTACACAACTAGGAGTTTTAGGGAGTTGTATAATTGCCAATTGAGAGATGATCATTTCAATAACAATCAAGCTCCTGGACTAATTAGTAATATCTGAGATTTTGACATAAATAATATCATCTTACTTGTTTAGATAATATTAATTCGAGAAGTTGCTGTACTGTCATGAGTACGTTTAAGTAAAGCCAGCAATATTTCAAATAATAGACCAAAACTAAACTGAGAATGGTAAAATGAAAATATAGCTCATTCTATTATTTAATGCAGTTTTTATTTAAAAAATAATAATTAAAAAGCATTCACTTCAAAATATGTATTTTATATATTGTACATTAAAATTAAGTTACATAAATATCAAATTTGTTACAGTTATGTTTAAATAAGGTTATTCTATATTAATTTTTATTAATCTTACCTATTTTTAAATGTATTTTATTAATATTCAAGTTAAATTTAATATTTATTAAAGTAAATATCCAATTCATATATTAATACACTTTAAGTAAAAAAATGATTATAAATATAAAGTGTAATTAGTGTCTTTAATAAGATTGTTCATGTAAATTTGCTTTATAATTGATACTTTTAAATGATCTTACCTTATATATTTATTGCAAATTTAATAATATTTATCATTATACTTTCATAAAAATTACAATTTATATAATAATATGAGAATATTTTAGGTATGAATAATAAATCTTTTTTTAAATATATCACTAAAACACAATATTTGAATCAATATTTATCATAATTGCTAACAATTAAATCAAGAAATGTAACAATTAATCTATGCTATTGATATCTATCTAGATTTTGAAATTTCTTAAACTAATAACACAAACATCATATTATTTTATAAAATAAACTCATCATAACTAACATTATTTTTCTTCTTTGTTACATCTATCTATTACATTAATAAGTTTTATTTAAAGTTTATATTATATATGTTTATACTACAAACTTATATTCAAGTTATTGAGTTTAAACCTATAAACAAGTCCACACTCCATCTTTCTCATCCGAATAAGCACCAGCCTAAATACAGCTATTAAAAGCACAGCATTCTCGCGCCAATCCAGGCAGAGGAAGACCACATTCGCCTTAAACTTAAACTAGAGGCGAGGTCTAATTCAAGAAGATCAAACCTGTCATTGAGTTTCACTCTGACTGCAATTCTAAATGACGCACTAAGTGAAATCTAAAGATATAATTGGAAAGCAAATTAAAATTCTGGTATAGCAGTTGCTTATGCACCTTATGCAGATAAATTTAAACATTATTTTGTTTAATGGAGAGACTATCATGATAACAAGAAAGCCCTAGTATCCATTGCTCTTAATGCTAAGTCTAATGAAATATACAAAAAACTACACAAAGTTACAGGCGTATACATTGTGATAGTTTTTGTTAGAGGTGCAAACCACTCAAAATTATCAATGAAAATAAAAAGCAATTAATTTAGAAGGTAATAAATATATGATAAATAGAAAGTAATATAGTATGAGTTAATTGATCTCTCATAAATCCAACAGAATGACTGGATAATTAGCAACTATTACTATTAAAAATTAGGCTGCTTATTCTAGATAATATGTTAAGTTTGATATTTATTAATCTAAATTATGTTTCAGGCAAATATTAGAGTTTTATTTAAAATAATTCAATTAATAATTATAAAATTTGAACTTATATCCAATACATCTATTAATCACTTCACAATTGTTGGAAAGGTTAATGAAAGTCCAAATACCAATTAATATGAGCAATATAAAGACAATTTGGTATCAAAGAAAGGTAGAAGAAACACTCAGAGGATGAAGAGAAATAAAATTCTGGAGACAAAGGTAATAAGAACCTCATTAAATACATTGAAAATAATGTGATTCAACCCATTTAAATGCGAAAAATAAGATAATATAAATTAAATTTATAAAAGTGTAACTTTTATATTTCTTGAACAGTTGTTTATTTTTGTTAAATGAGAAGCTACTGATACACAATTTTGATAATAATAGTCAGCCTAAAAAATAATATGAAATATAATTTTTATCAAATTTATTGTGATTCAACAAGTACAAGAAAAGGGAGTTCTGGAACAAAGTGAAGGAGATTAGACACAACTATAGAGATAGAACAAAAGATCAGGTGGCGCTATGAATAGAAAGAGAATAAAACTCAACAGTTCCTCTCAGCTAACAAATGAGACTTAAGAGCATATTTAAAATCGATAAGTCAAATCCAAGCAAGTGAATTAACGAATCTGGAACCTGAATGAAATCGTTTTACAAGCCTTATGATGGAACATAACGTGTACAGGGAGACAAAATTGAGCTAATTAAGATGATATATAATACGGAGGTCAAATGCAGTGGATTCGATAAAAGCATCCATGCGAAAAGGGCTGCAGCCCGATGTTGAAAAAAATTACCACAATAATTTTTCTCCCTAATACAAGACCTAATATAGAGAAGGCACTGATAAAGCGATTCGACGGCTGTCAAAAGCCATGAGAGGATGAACGAAATAAAATATATTAAGGTCGGATCTTCAAAACAATCATTTAAAAATAAAGGAAGAGTGGAATCACTTCAACCTAATTCCAGGAAATCAGAATCACCGAAGGACCTTTGAACCGATATTGAAACTAATTGAAGAAGTTCAGTTCAACAAAAGAAACCTAGACTTCATATTATTACTGCCAGTAATCTTTAATGACAATGGAATCAAAGATCTTTCCAGAGTTGTAGGAACGCAAACTACTAAATTGAGAATGGTAGATTCTGGTCACACTAGATAATATTCAAGGATACTATAACCAATTAATTGTTAAGGAAACTAAAGAACTGTAAAAACTGGATTGTTTGAAGAAAGAGATTGACTCAAAAATCTTAGAAATCTATGATTCAAAAAGATTGATAGGGAGACTAGCAGTAATACAAAGAGCATCGGTCCACTGAATGGTATGAGAGAGGGAACTGTAGGAAAGAGATTCTAAGCAAGGAAAGTAGCAAGCAAGACTGAGATCAACCAAGTAAAAGATCTAGAAGACTACAGAATCATGGCTATACTAATGATCAATCACTTAGCCCTAGATCTTACTGGAGAACACATATTTCAAATATTAGCCAGAGAATGAATATTTATATAGATGTATTACTTAATGATTAATCTGGAGATATGCTCAGTAAAACTGGAGATTGGAAGATCAGGTGTATCGATCAAAGGGACTGAAGTGGAGATAGATATGGAATGAAATAATGAGCTACTTTGGCAACAAGCAGACGTCGACTTTGTATCAAGTTCTATGATATTCAACCATCAAATAGAATAATGGAACATCATAGTTATGAGAGAAGACATACCACCTTAATTTGAAAATTAATGCAATAACTGCGAAGGAACACTTAGCATACAAGTAGAAGATGTCTCCAAAAGAGAAGGCTATCTTTTCTTTGGAACCACCCAATATAGTGGGAGAAGGATGATCAACAGGAGTGAGAATAAGAGAAGAAAGGGAAATTGATAAGGAAATAGAGGACAAATAATAACTGAAATGAAAAGATTAGAGAGATGAAAGCAGAAAATACAAACCTAAATAAAATTGAGAACCAGGTGTGAAAGAGGTGTGGAATCATGAATGTAATTATCAACAAAGAATACAAAAAGATAAGTATAACATTTATACTTTTAAATTTTCAAAAGTATTTTAGATTATTCTTTTATTCCCCAAAATTTATTTACTACTTTATTGTGATTCTTATTTTTTTTTATTTGACAATTATCTTAAGAAATATTACCAATTTTCTATTAAAAATATATGCTTGACACAAAAACAATGCATCTTTTTTATAAAGAAAATTTCCTTTGTGTAAATACTTGAAAGAAGAGTTTAAGTAGAGAGTACAAGTTATAAACTTAGAAAAAAAAGTAGAAATTTATTTCTTGAAATTTGAGTAAAGAGGATTATAAAATATTTTTTTACTAAAATTTATCCATATTTATGTTCTCCACTTCCGCATAATTTAAATCATTTTATGAATAATGCATTTACTAATAAATATTAAAAATAATGATTAATACTATTTTTTATTATATAATATACTTCATGTTTTAAGATTCTATACTAGAGAGATAATTAATCTTAACTCATTTATATTCTAAAATAATTAAACTATCATAACAATATAAAGGCTAATAAATAGCAAAAAAATTGAAAGTAGAGAATATATATTTTACAATTTAGATTAATTACATTTAAATTTGTAAAATTAATTAACTCATAAGGCCTATAAAATATTTTTAATGGTTATTTAACTAAATGTATCTTGCTTTGAAATATACTTTCTATATATTTAAACTTTTAATAAAGTGAATTGTTATATTATATTAATTCATGATGATTTTATATATTCTTACTTACTAATTTTAAGATATAATTTGTAGTATTCACATTATTCCTATAATTATAGTAATTTTTTAATGTGTGTTTTTAACTCATTGATATTATATCTTTATAGTTACCAATATTCTAAATAATACTTTCTCTTATTTTCAAAGTTTGCCAACAAAAATATATTTAATTGCCTGTTTTTAGAATTTAAAAATACTAATTTGCTAATTTAACCTATTTTTAAACAATTTTAAGCTATATTTTATTTAGTTATCATGTCCAAAGAATCAAATATCATTACAATAGTATTAAAAGTTCCATATTTATAATTTCCTCATCAAAAAGTGCAACATCTGATTTTTAAAAACTTCTTGTTATCATTTGGGTAGGTGCAATATATAAACGGGATCCAAAATTGTTGAAAATATCCAAAAAAGGAAAACTTAATACTCTCTCTCTCTTTATTTAATTTGTTTATATAATAACTCTTAATTTAAGAACTATAAATCTTAATAAACTAATTATAATATCTAAATAAGGTAAAACTTTTTGAGCTTAAGATAAAATTCAAATTCTAGATTAAATCTAAGCATGTAAATAGTATATAATTAGCAAGTTGACAGTCCACCTCTAAAATACTTAGTTGTATCTAAGAAAATACTTAGTTAACTTTTTAACAATTAAAATATTCTGAGAATCAGAACTTATATAAGTGCCTCCTTTTTCTATAGTGAATTACACCAGGTTTTCTAGTTTTCTACCATTGCTGCTCTAGTTATTAAATCTTGACTTCTCTCATCAGTTCATAGCTTCCTTGAAATTTAAAATACCTCCATAACTTAGGTCAGAATACTTTGAGTAATGAAAAATTAACTTTCAAGACTCCATCACACTTATATTGGAGTTTTACCACTTTTCTCTATTTGCTTCTTTTCAAGTTTACCCTATATCGTCTTAATTTATCTTAATTAATTCTTAATTATTTAATTAAGTTTTTTGAGAAATCTTATTTAATTTTTTATAATTTTAGGGCATCATTTATGCTTCCAATCTTGACCAAGTATTTATAATTTAAGCAAAGATATTATGGATTGGAGTCATAAATCTTACTTTAGTAACAATTGGAGTTTCTTGTGGGCATCGAAAGATTAATTATCGCTAAAAACTCCAAATACTGTGTTTTTGCTAAAATTTTGTGAATTAAGATTGTGAAAATTATTTAAGTATTAATTAAGACTGATTTAAAATTTAATAAAAGTATGTTGAAATTAGTGAAAAAGAAAATGAAATACAAAGACAACTTATTAATTAATTATGACCAACTACTAAAACTAAATCACTGCTCTACTAACTTCTCAATCTCCTTAATAATGGCTTCCACAGCCTTTTCATGCTCATCGGAGTAGTTCTGATCTCTGACCTCCTGTGCCTTGGGCTCGATGACCTTCGAGTGCCAGCCTGCGAGTCTCCCAATCTCTGCGCTTGACGATTCCTGAATCAGTAGGGTGAGAAGACTGCGGGGCATGAGGGGGCACCTCTGGTAGGTCTTCTTGATGAAGGAGATCACTTCATCCTCCGAGGCTTCGATGACGTCCCTGAGCATTTCCTGGAGCTCCAGGGTCTTCGACTGGGGTGTGGCCTTCTTGTATCCTTTGGAGTCATTCTTCTTCCAGGACAGTTCAATATCCTTCTTGAAATGTAGGAGGTCGGCGCGCTGGCTTGTTACCACCTGCCAATGCCAAGCCAGGTGAGCCTCTTCCTCGTGCTCAACAGGTGCTCCCGACTTCTTCATCAACTCCTTGAATCGTGGCAGTTCATCGTAGGAAGCGAAATGTAGGCGGTAGAAGATGATCTATTCTAACTTCTCCCTGATCTTGATGAGGTCCTGCTGGATCTTAGTCTCCTCTGCAGTGAAGACGGTCATGTCAGCACCCTTCTTCTTCTTTTCCTTCCCATCGCGAAGTCGTTCACCCATCATGTTTTTCACTGCCCTGACTTCACTCTCTCTGTGACAGTCACTTCTTTTTCCCAGTATCTATTCTTCTAGTGATGCCCTTGATTTTGTTTCATTAGGATTACTTGAGGAGTTGCGATACTACTTGCTGCCTGCACGTTGAAGATGCTTGCGATCGTGCTTTTTAGTCATCTACTTTTTGCTCTTTAGCGCTTTCTGCTTGCGCTCCTTCGAGTAGATAGTGTCGCCTGCGAGTATCATCTCCCACTCCCTCTTGAAAGCCTTCCTCTTTGACTTGGGAGGGTTATCTTTTTCCAATATGCTCAAGCCCAGGTACTTGACGCCCCTTAGCCATCTGTTAGCGAGCCTGTTATCCTGCTCAATCCTTAGAGGCCACTTCTCTGCGCTGTCGAGTATCTGCCATACACCATCCACCTTTGCAATCACACCTGCGTGTAGCTCCTGTTTGACGTCCTCCTCGCCATCTATGTCATGTAGAACTTCGACCATCATCTGGAAGAAGAATCGTGTATGGGACTTCACAGTTTCGAGGAAGGCGTAGAGGCCGCCTTTTTTGCAAGATTGGATCACTCGAAGTCCTTCGCCACTCAGCAAATACAACATGTGGGGGCTCATCCAGCAGTTCGTATTGGGGTCGAAGATCACATGCTTCAGGTTCTTGAGTGAGTACCCATGCTCCCAGAGCATTTCAGGTTCGCGGAGCTTTGCCATGTGGGTCCTTGAGAGGTACAACTGCGTGAACTTGGAGGCGACATCGAAGAGGGGACCTCCCACCATCATATTGACTGCGTGCACAAGACAAACGTTCAAGGATTGATCGCGGTATCCGGGGTGCCAGAGTGGGTCCTTGAAGACATCGTGCATGGATAACTGATTGACATCATCGTCGTACAACTTCATCTGCTTGAAAGTTGTGAGCACTTCGTCCAATTTGCTGTTTGTGAACTGCTCCCTGGTCTCGGCCTTCATTGCAGCATAGTCGATGTCCTCCTTCTTGTCTTGACCCGTGATCTTAGCATGCTTCTTCCAGTTCTCCAAATCGCGAATGGTTGTTTCATAGTCATAAAGCTCAGCGAGAGGATCGTCGCTCTCTTCCTCTGATGATATTGCTTAGAGTATTGTAGCTTTCTGCATTCCTGCCTGGCTTGCCAGTGTGTACAAGGTGTCAAGAAGTGATCGTACTTGCTCAGGGGATAATGCAGGAATAGATGGGGTCTTGACTGGTGTGGCTTAGCATCCTGTGTAACACTGAGTGAGATCGATAATCTCCATTGTGTCATCCTGCTCGTGTACCTGTTCTGGGTCCTTGGATCTGCTCTTGTATAGCTTGTTCCATTAGACGTTATCCAGCAGCTGGGGTTTGTGCTCTTTGAGATATGCCTCAACCATGTCAATTGCTTCAGTGCCTATGCAGTCCTTCCTGGAAATCCAATCCCGATCAGCATCAGGGAAGCCCTACCAGCTCACCAACACCATGAGTCTTCCATTCTCAAGCTTGGCGTCGTGAATAGCTGCTAGTTAGTAGGAATCCTTCTTCTTGTACTTCTTCAGAGTGAGTACATGCTTTCTTTGTTTCTTCTGCTTCTTAGGTTGCTTTCTTGGTGCCATGTTTTTTCTTTTAAATTCAAATTTAATATAGTAATAATCAAATAATAAAGCCGTTAATGAGCAAGGGCTTTGATTTTAATTTAATTTAGGTATCATTAATTGGACTTACCATTAAAGCATGAGATATCTATTTTAAAATAATACTTTTTCCATCAAAGTAGGGGGTAGCGGTGGTCGGCGCGGCAAGCAAGTGGCACCACTCGATTCGTCGTCTTCTGGAGCACGGGGGGTCAATGTCCGACCAAGAAATTCGTTCTGGTTCAAGAGATATTCTAATGTAAAGTTTTGGTGAAAGGCATTCTGGAAATCCCATTCGATCATTATAATATTGAGGTAACTGAGAACAACATTCACACATCCCTCATGCTCAAGTGGTCAAGGGCTGCCACCAGGGTCTTCCGGTATTCCTATTCCAACCACCTCATGTCCATCCTCGAGATTTAAAGGGCCAGGTTACTGATATACGCGCTCACCTACTTCCTACAGATTAAATCAAAGAGCCTTACTTGGTGGAGACAGGCAGCTGGCATGGATTGAGGTCGACGCTCTTGATATGGCGAAAAACCTTCTCGACAGGAGCCATCGCAAACTAATAGGGTCCCAGGAACAGGTATGGGGCATTGAAGCCTGAGAGCATAGTGGTGGTATATGCTGCTCGATGATAGGGCGCATTATCGATAGGAGAATTGACTTTTGTCGCCAGCCCGGGTCACATTCATTGAGATGCCTGAGCAATTTCGTGAGAAAGTGCACGAAGGTGCGGGATATCGTATAGCCATAAGAGACCTGAAATAGCATACAGCCAGTGCTTGTAGAAGCAGCAGTTACTGTCACTCGACTCATACGTTTGCTGGTAGACTGCATCGTGTGTGCATGGGGTGGTGCCCAGGAGTAGTGGCGCGAGTCAGTGCACTGTATGATGGCTTCGTCGACATTGATGATCTCTTTGCCTCACACAAGGCCTCAATAAAAGCACCCGCTGCAAGCTGCCTCTGCAGTTTCGCCCTCATCTTGTTGTGGTTGGCCGTCAATGGATGCACCTTGTGATACGTGAGATGGAGATCCCGCTTAAGAAATGTGCGAAGACAATGACGCGAGATGACATATCCTTTGCATCTGAGCAGGTCGCCTTGCAGGCTCCTGATGGTCACCACGCTCTTCTAGTCCGCAATTGTTCACTTAAGGAAGGCCTGAATTTCCGAAGGAATGGCAAATGGACGTCGGCCTTTCTTTACCAAGCTGCTCGAGTCCTTGTACCCGGCAGGGTCACCTAGCAGATGTTCGACATTGGACTTGCTGACAACCAAGTTGCGAGAAATCTGGTATGGCATCACACCTTAACTGTTCATAAACAGGGCCAAGCGATGCGTGCACTGATATGACTGCTCTTACAGCTAATGATGGTGCCTCTCCTTTTCATCACGGCGCTTCAATGTCGGCGCCTATACATCGAATACATTAGGCGCATCGATGGCATCATACTTGTCAAATGAGTCCCTCTTTTACGACTCCCACAACTCTTACATGTGGTGATCATGTCTGATACCAATACAGTCACTTAAAGTAGGCAGTTCCATGTCGGGGAAGGCCCATAACATAGCCTTCTTAGCCAACGCATGTATCTGGTTTGCGGAGAGCGCACTATGAATTGCATGTTCTGACAATGTGAGCGTCTTTGCATGAGCCCTTGGGTCATAAGTATTGATGAGCTTCTCATCACGATCCATCTCACATTCATGGGCATACGAGGCGTTCAGCTGGGTCAACTACTACTGGTTATGAGTGTCAATCAATACATATGTCTCATCTTATAGTATTCCCGTAATCAGGTTTGTGGAGATGAAGTCGCCATCCTTAGGTGGTTTATTGACAACTCAATGTGGTGGAGACTCTTCAACATGGGCCTCTTCTAATGCATCATCCTATGCTTTCTTCTACTTTTTCTTCTTTGCTTTGTGAGCTGCAAAGGCAGTATGAGGTTGGATCTACAGATTGTCACTTACGCTCAGATCGTTAATCACTTAAGACACGTTCTCTTTCTACAGTATCTATTAGCTTTGCTCTTAGCGGACTCTCATCTGTAACCAAGTAATTATACTAATATCAACAATTCTTACTGGTATTAATACAGAGGAATCCTGAGTCTAGCGGCCATATACTCATGATTCTGAGAGATCCAATCATTAATAAACCAAAAGCTATGTAGCAGCAGCAACTTAATTACTTAGACGTGCAGACCAAGCTCACCAGCAAGCGCGACATGTATCTCTTCCTCACATAGGATGGGTGGCGCATCTCCCAAGCCTGAAGCAGACGAACTCATACTTCCTGAGCTCCATCATCAAGGGCGACAAGAACGTAAGTTCCGATTTCATGGTACAATTCATACCCCTTTGGTATAGTATATCCGACGCGACCAGGTCAAGGTGTCAGCAGTCCCATTCCTTGAAGATCTCACAGTGCGAAACTTGCTTGAAATGGCGACTCAGCATTAGGATGTGCTCGAGTTCCTTCCAGACCCCCGCGACTGGAGGAAGCTTGACAGGCAGTGGCTTGCCGAAATACTGAACACGGTCATTCCAGACCAGCTTAAGGAGCGTATCGATAACGCCCTCTAAAAAAGGAACGCTCGGCAGATTGAGCAGAGGTAGCTCAATGTCAACATGCGGCCCGAGTTCGCGGATGCCCTCGTGAGGTGTATCAACATTCCCTGTAAGTCTCTCTACTCATAATTGACATTCTTCCAGAGGGCAATGGACGCGCCGTGTCCACCTTGAAGCAGACGTCCAAGCGCAGACGCACTCAGCATGAGCTGGAGGAGATCAAGGATGAGGAGCGCCTGTTGCGTCAAGACAAGCACAATTACATGTTGTAGGTGAAGAGACTCAAGATGGAGGCAAAGCAGATGCCGTAGCGTAGGATCTTGCCTGCGCAAATCAACACAATGAGTGAAACCAGGCAACCAGTACCATAGCAGGAGAGCCACCCTCTGCAGTCGTAGAGCCTCAACAAGGCCCAGTTCAACATTTGATGGTATTATCACAACAAAAGTGCAATAGCCCTGAGTGAATAAACACCAGTCGCATGTTTGAGTGTTATTGATAGGGATACTGTCAATTTAAGTTTGATTTGGGGTCGTTTAATTTCTTATAAGTGTATTAAGCCTTCTAAATAACTTGCATTCGTGAATGAGTAAGCACAGTAAGAAGAATATGAAGTAGCGAATTAGGGCCCCCACCAATAAGATGAAGAGAACAGTTGCAAAAATAGCTGCATATTAGGAGAGAGAGATTATGATGCAAGGGTTATTAATAAAGTTAGTTAGGCATATGCATGGAAGCTTCTCAACCATGCTATGGATAAGGTAAGTAAATTCAGCAACTTTAAGTTCCAAGACATTAATGGAATTAATGCACAGTATCATTCAACATCATGAAGATTAGTCAATCCACTCATTATCATGCTTGTAGTGAGAGTCAATTAGGGCCTTCAATGTTAATGCTGCTCAGGGGGTAGTGCCAACTCTTACTAAATGGGGTTTTTATTTTCTATCTCTATTGTCAGTTAATCCAATTCGAGCTCCTAGTCTTTGCACATTTCAATTGCAGTCCACTCCTGCTCCCTTCTTCATCCCTACCTTACGTAGTTGATTGAATGCTCTCAGGTAGACCATTTGACTGATGAGTTGGAGACAGGTTATCCACCTCCACTCGTTCATCATTTTTGCACTTCTCTTCTGTGTGCTAAATCGTCTTCAACACCCTGTCTCTACGATGCTTGGAAAAGGTGACCTGAAGACATTTGTCATACTCCACATGGCGGCAGTCGACGTCCTCCAAGAGGAATGCTCGCGTAGATAGTATTTGCGCTACGTTGCAATGTCCAAACAGCATTATGTACTTGGGGTCCTGACTCTTCGCTTCAAGCTACAGCATCTCCTTAATTGTTTGAGGAATCTTTTCAATCCACTCCGCAGCAGCCCTTATGGTGCTGGGTATCACCTTGCTGCCACGCAGTACGTAACCGTAGCTGTTCTCAAGCTATTCTAGCACCTATTAGTAAGCATACTGTCTCGCGTTAACCACCCAGCCTTTGTCTTAGACCTTCACGCTGCGTAGCTTCATTGACTGATCGCTATTCTGCTTTTCCTTAGCAAGTGAGTATGAAGCGTTCCTGGTGATCATCTCCAGGCACAAGAGTTGGGCAAGCTTGGGCTCGAATTGCTCTACCAATGCGCAGTGGGCAATGCGCTCCACAACATGAATGCAAGAACTAATGGTCATCTGGAGGTCGTTCAACTGGGCTACAAGGAAGGCCACGCTGTTTCGTTTAGCTTGAAAAGAGCTTAATGCATTTTAGGGCATGGTAATCATTTTTTCCTTCTTTGATATCGTGTTCTTTGATAAGGGGTCGAGAACTTCCTCAATGCTAATAGTTTGACAGTCAAGAGAGTGCGCATCAGTCAACAAAAGCTACTGGTTCGCATCATGCTTCTTGGACTTTAGAATGGATCTCCAATCAGCGACGAGTCTAGTAATTATTCCTTTTAGGTCGTGTCGCCACTGATTGTGCTCCCCTTCCCATTTGTTACTATTCTTAAGATTCTTCATCAGACAGTTCAGCTGCTTTCGAAGACTATTCGTTGTGATAACGTTGCTCACTATATGCGACTGGTGCATGAGAGTACCAGCTTTAATGGCATGGGGTTCTTATTAAGGTAGGCTCTCAATCTATTACTTGACGATACTAAAAGCATTCAATGTAGTATCGTCTTAGTAATGCGTGTTCATGTTATTAGAATTCTTAGCCATGTGAACGTCCTTTGGTATTTCTTAATGTTAGGTAAAGGGATTGTTGTGCGTTTGAGGAATGTAGGTTTAAGCTTGTTCTTCAGCCTATTCGCATCTTACGGACTCAATGGCTCGATATAATGCAGTGCTTTGGGGTACGCTAGCACTCAACCAATCCTTTCTAAGAAGGCTTTGCTACACCCTTCTTAGCCCCATCAAACGACTACGGTGCACGATGCGCAGAGTGCGCTTGGAATATGTGTTTGTGCTGAGAGTGTCATTGAAAGACTGTCTCATGGTTTGCGAGGCCCCATCATCTTGATTTCGATGCAGCTTGTTGACTAACCTGTAAAGGCGCTGCAGGGCTTTATCTTGAAATGACTAGTTCCCGTTCGTGAATATGCAGGCTCCCGAGTGCCTGTAGAAGCTCTTCTTCTAGAATGGCCTTGTGGAGAGGTAGCGGCGGCGGCACTCATGAGGATGGAAGCCATCGCCAGGATGCTAATGCTCTTAGCATGATCTTGACTCGTTTATCAGTTACATCACCAATGATAGTTGCTAGCGAATTGCATCTTGTTCTTGCTTCTCAGCTTGGACGAGGAGTCTTAGTATGCCATTCACTGTATCAGAGAACTCTTGCTGTAATGGGGAAGGTCCGGTATACAATGCCAGCAGCTTATCGTCTAGTCTCTGTTGTTTTTGCCTATTAAGTATTTTTATCTTTCTTTGGTACTTAGCTCGTAGTAGTTCATCGTCTATTAGTTATTTTTTACTTTTTGATATTATATCGTGTTTCTTTACGTCTCTCTTAATATTCGGTAAGTCACCACCCCATGATGACACTCCTTCAGATGGATCTGCACATCCATCAAAGGGCAGTACTGAGGGCGAGTGATTCGTTTGCGTCAATTCCAATTAGAGTGAAGAGAACATGTGCTTGTTAATCGTAGTCTGTTTGATTAAGTTTTAACGTGTGTATTAAATAGGGCCCCCACCTCTGACCTTGGGCACGCCCTTCAACTACTCATATTGCTTCTAATCACCAAGCGCAGGATCTAAGGCTCCTATGGGGTCCCCTTCTTTCTCGTTTGGCGTCCTCAATGCAAGCTCAAGGCTCTGCTTTCCAGTATGGCGCTCGATCTCCTTCGCAATGTGGACCCAGTGGTGATTGACGGTGTGTGCGTTGAAGAGGGTCTTCAGGATCTCCACGAAGCTCTGATTGGGGTGCTCTCTGAGGGAGATGCTTTACAGCAGACAAGCAATCTTCGGGGCCAGCTCCCACCAGCTCATCAAGGGCTCTTCGCCCAGCTCAACGTCCATGCCCGGCGGCAGCACGGAGGGCGGCAGCTGCACCGAGGGCGAGGTCAGAGGCGGCTCGTAGTGGTCATGCATGTAGGGCTAGGTCGAAGCCATTAGGTCTCAGTACAACAGCTAGAATGAATAATTTTTAAATCTGATCAATAATATTAAAAGTCTTAAATACTCACTCATTTAATTTGGTTGCTAGTCATATTTTAAACTAGGGTCTTATATATATATATTTATATATATATAGGGGGTCTTCACAAATCAACAAGCAACCAAATATTAAGAATAATTAATTAAAGAATTCAATTTAAATTTAAGGGAATTTAATTTCTACCAACCACCCTTATCTCATGGGGTTTTGGGGTTTTAAATAAATTTTGAAAATTTGAATTAAGTATTCTTAGCTCCTTATTTAAAACTAAAACCCGCCACAAATGCAACATCCAGAAAACCAATAATCATCCTAGGATTCCATAAGGGAGATTGAGTCTAACCTTGGTTAGAACCTTGACACTCTTCTGCATGACCATGCCCACGCAATACAAGTTTGCACACCAGCGTTTGAAATTATTTCTCAAGATCAAAAGATTGGAATTTTAAGCGGCAACAAGAGAGGAAGAAAATCCTAGCACAAGGAAGATGAGTTTCCAGAACTAATTGGCAAAGCTAAACTTATCCTTCCTAAAACTAACTATGATATCGATTAACTTCTAGAGTTAGAAGAGTTCTCAAAGCTACGACACTCTAAGGATTAGTCTCGATTAACTAGTAAATATATACTAAACAAAACTTCTAAAAGTTAATCAAAGTCAATGAAGGCTGTTTCAATTAAAGACATGGTCATTAAAGAAAAAATTGTAGTTGACTTCAAAAATATGGGCCATCATATACCTTGAACTAACTAGAGCTAGAATGAAATGCTAGCTCCTCAAGCAACACTGACTCCCCAGGCAAACTATGGAGCCAAGATTAAATCAGAAACAACTTCTAATTACTTAAAATAATACATGCTACTCAAGCCCTAAGAAAGATATGAGTTTTTGGAAAACATAAGCAAGAGAAACAGCTAGAGTTCTTAATTAACTTGAAGACAAATTGCTCCTCAAATTTTTACGAAGGAATGTTTGGCCTTCTTCATGAGCTCAATATGAACTCAAAGGTAGACTTGAAGATCAAAACAAGATTATTCGTGCAGTCCCTGTTTTATTATTGAGACGAGATGATTCATTTAGACCCTTAGTTGCTTAAAAACTCAATGACTCTCTTAGCATAGAGGCCCAATTCAGAATAAACATTAGGTCTTGCAAACTACATATTTATTAATGAAATCGAAGAATTTGCCAATCTGTAAGAAGAGCTCAAACTCCTAGACAGTAAAAATATTGGCATTATTCCACTCATGGGCGGGACGTTCGCATCATTCAAGATAGACCCTCAAGTAGTAAGATTATTGCCAAATACACTATAATGTCTAAACAAGCCGTTCATTAAAATCTTAAGTACATTGTCATGTCACCAATGGGTCACGGTCATCGTCACATGACCTACGGAGCAGTGACCAGTGACCACTGTATCCTGTGGTCAAAAATACTTGTATTTGTTTAAGACTAGTACGTGAGATACGAATAAATTTTGTTAGAGATTTTGTCCAAATTTTCGCTCTTTATCAATCACGAAGCTACCAGGAGCTTGACAAAATGATTCATCACATTAGCGATATTTTCATTCAAAATATAGGATTACCTTGACTAGAGTGATTTCTTAATATTAATAGCATAGCTCTCATTGAGCTCAAAGAACGCAATTAAATAGCAAAGCAAATGAGATTGTTAAAGTGTTGGATCAAGTGACCTTTATTTAATTAGAGAAGGGTATAAAGAATCGACCTGATATAATTGTGGACCTTATCAGTGGAAACTAATGGGCAATTTAAGCTTAAAATATCACAAATTAGCATTAACCCGGTTTAATATGGAAAACATAAGAAAATTCAAGAATATCCACAGAGATTTATAATAATTTGTCGAGACTTTTCGCCACTAATTTATAAGTGTTTTATAAATAATTAGGCTTATTAGATATTTTTAAAGATTCCTTTAAAAAAATCTAAGATAAAATTTAGTGAATAATTAATCAGGTAAATGGGGGAAGGGAGCCCAGAAATTCAATGATAGTTCAGAGCGATTAGAGAGAGCAGCCTAGAACATGATGCGCAGTCATGATTAAAATGATAAAAAACAGTTCAAGCCAAAGTATGAGAACAAAGAAAGTATTGCTATGAGGTAGAGCAAAAACTTACATTTTATAATCATTATTACAAAATTAATGTGAGAATTGTCAGTTTTTAGTAAAATTATAATAAAAATTAATTAATTTATTATAAAAATAAAGCAGAAAAAAGAACAGTCATAAGTTGACTAAAATTAGCCAGAGGAGAATTCAAATAATAATATTATAGTTATATTTATTTAACTGTAACTATTTGAAGTTAAATTTAAAGAATAAAAGTGTTGAGACAACACAAGAACAAGTGACCTCAGTAGAGGAACAAATAAAAATAATTAAGTTATATCAAGAGACTGATATAAACTCCGAAGCCTTCAAGAAAACCATCAAAGATTATATTTCAATATAATTAATATATTTATAAATATAATTAAATTTTAGGGGAGGGAGGAAATAAGTATTAACTGATTAATATATTAGTAAAAGATTTCTGCCATTCATATCAAATACCCTATTTAGAGTACAGTGTATCGAAAACTTGCAGAAATGCAGCTAAAATTCTCTATCGTATGATGAATGATGGCAAGAGACCTAACTACAGATTCAAGGAACTCACTGATTATTTATTAAGTATCCCCAAGAAAGAAATCGATGAGTCTTTCAATCTCATTTATAGTTTGAGTTAAAATCTAAAATTTTATTAATTCTAAAAAATTATAAACTTTCAGACTATCCCTTTGTTATAATTTTTATTATTTAAATTTTACACTATAAATCCCTTAAAGTAGAGAGAAAAGTGGATGAAATTTTTTAGAAGTGGAAGCGTCAAAATCATGGTGGACTCCTACAGAGCACTAAAGAACGAAATTAGTGATCCCTTGAGAATGTTTATATATGATTAGAGGATGTCGTTTAATGATAAGCAACTCATTAAGGCTATATTGATTATAGCAAAGACTGTACTCATAAAGGAGAAGAATAAGATTATCAATACACTTACATCAAATATCAACTTATATTTAATTATAAAATATAGAAATTCATGTATCAAATTTATCATTTTATGCAAAAGATAATTATATTCCTTTACAAATTCATTAAGAAACACAAGCAATATTCAATTAAAAATATAATCTATTGCACTTAAATTAATCAAAGTAAATCTATATATTATAATTAGTATAAACTAATGCAAATAAAATAATAGCAATAATCATTATTATTAATATCATAATCGGTAAATTTGAATTAAAAAAAGGAAACACCCTGGCATCTCTCGCTGAAGCTCTCTCGACGACTTTTGAGTCAATGTTCCCTGGCATCACTGATCCAGCAAAGCAGCTCTACCTGGGAGAGGACGTTTACTAGCCACCCTCTGAAATCATGAACCAGTCCACGCATATTGTAGGACAGGAGTGGTATTTCAGATTATTAAAGACAATGCATAAACTTATTCCATTCTATCACTTCTATTTCGATTACTACCCTACCTCTTCCAGAAGAAAGTAAAATCAGAATAAATTATTTAATAATCATTAATAAATTGATAATAAAGTAGTGGTGCTGAGTATGTATACTTAAATGAGAGTGTTTGATGAGTATTTATACTAAAATCTTGTGAAAACTATAGATCAACTAGTTTATAATTAATTCATTTTCATTTATTCATATTGATTATGATTCTTTTTAACAAAAATATAAATTATATTTGTATAAGGTAGTTCAAAACGTAGTTGATTCAGATTAAGTTTTATCATCAACTCATTAAACAAGTCAAAAATAATAAAGTCAAAGTAAATCATAACAAACATCCGGCAGTTCAATACAAACCAAGAAACAATATTGATAAAATACATTCGAATCGGGGAAATGTGAAAATTAAAATACAAAATTTATTTAATATATATTTACTGCTGATATAATCACTACTTTCAGTGCCTGCTAAAATTTTTTGCTCCAGTCAGTGCTAGTAGTCCTCCTCTTGTCTTCTGGCTATAGCTGGCTCATGAATCTTCAAAATCTTTAAGGAATTAGCCTAAAGTCTATAAGGAATATCAGGGTGCCTAAAAGTCTATCCTCAACCTAAATTTGTGGATGAAACCAAGCTAAAGTGTCAAAACAGAACAATGTTCTAAATCCTGGTAGAATATGTAAAGATCCTTTTTAGAATAAAAGTTTGGCTGTTCTGGTAGTGAGATTATTGACAATTTTAAGTGGTGCTACTGGAGAAGGATCAAAATTTTAAAAGGAATTGAACTTAGTGAATGTGTACATGGTCTTATTTGCGAAAATGGGTGTTGACGTCCGTGCCTCCCAGCACCGTCAGGGCTTCCCAACAACGTCATGGCCTCCCAGAGAGGGGGTGACGGCCGTGCCTCCCAGCAACGTCAGGGCCTCCCAGCAAAAGTCAGGACCTCCCAGAAGCATCATGGCCTCCCAAAAGTTAATATAATAAAGATATTAAAATCTTTTTATATAATTCAATTAAACTTAGTTTAGTTCAAATTATACTAATTTTTAAATAAAAATTACTTTTTAAATACAAACTTTAAAAGACACTAATATAATTTTAGTATTATTTTTCGAAAGTTAACTTTTTAAAAATCTATTTTATTAATAAATTATTCTCATTTTTTAGAATGATCCAAATTTCCTTAATATTCTATTAAATTTTATTTTTAAGTACTCAAAATCATATCGCAAGTATGATCAATATTTAGAATTGTGATATCATTATTTATAAATTTTAATTACAACATTATTTCTAAAATACGCTAGATTCTAAAATTGTTTTCTAATTTAGATTCTTATAGATAATGTTATTTTTTACACAGGTTTATCCTTTGAAAAATAGTGTATTTTTACAATATCTATACTTTAAACATTTTCATTTATTTGCTTAAATTTACACATTACACTTAAAAATTTAATTGTTATTATCTTCAATTTTAATAAAACAATTTAACATAGGAATATATTCCTGAAACTAGTAAAAAAATTTTAAACATTATATTTATATATATGAATTTTAAGTTTATATTCATTTATTATTTGTTTTAAAACTAACAATAATCTAAATACTTAGCTAATTACTAAATTAATTAGCGTTAATCTCTCAAAAACTTCTATAATAACGATTTTTAATGAATATTTTTTATTATTTTTGATCTCTTAAACATTAATAATATTTATCATTAATTAACATCCGAATTTTATAAATTTATGGTACTTATATTAATATATGCGTATTTTTTCAGGTAGTTAAAATATAGGTTTTTAATTTGTACAATTTTAATGATGATTATTAAAGATTAGATAACTGACTTTAGAGACAAAATTTCATAGTAAATAAAGATATATGTTAAATAATTGAAAGTTTATTGCAGTTAAGGTTTCAAGTGAAACATATAGTTTACAGTTTAAAAAGTAACTTATATTAGACTTTAAATTATTGAAAATGAAAAATCTATAATTCTAGTTCTTAAAATAATGAAAAAAGTTTAGTAAGTTGTCCTCAATATTACCATTTAATTAAGTTTAAATTCATATATCCATATATTTTATTTTACCTTAATTCTTTAATAATTTGTATAAACTATTAGTTAAAATGTTAAATTATCATTTAATTAGATAAATATTTTATTTAGTAATATACTTTTTGTATACATTAATCAATATCCTAGGTTATTAACTATAAAAATATGCATTTAAATTGTTTAGAAGATTTAACGAGACATTGTTTTCTTAAAAATGTTGAAAAGTTAATTTATACTCCTTTGTAACACAACTGCATGTTACCCAAATTCCTAAAAGAGTCTGAAATAAATTTAACCTCAATTAATACATTCGTAAAAAGAGAAAAATTACTAACAATACACCAATGTAATTTTTCACTATTATTTGTTTGGTATTTGGGCACTCACCCAAATTTTAGGGAAAAAAAGTTTTTTTTTTTTAATGAAACTGTAAAACTAATGATAAAAAAAATTTTTAATTCTAGAATTTCTATAAAATTATCATTGTGTTATTGGTTAAAAAAATGTGGGGAGGCCCTGACGTTGGTGGGAGGCCCTGA
>ARYC01007039.1:0-12856 GCA_000711775.1 Oxytricha trifallax
AAATCATAAAATACCTCCTAAAGCAGTACGTACTTAATTAGGTGCACCTCCTAAATCGGTACGTGCTGTAATCAACTTTTTATTGATAGTAAAAATGGTTACTTCCTCCCCCATATTTAGAGCTGGATTGTCTCTTAACACTTATATTTCTTCTCGAATACTCTAAGGAATTCCCTTGAAACTTGTAGGCTTGCAAAGCTATCATATAAGCTCTCAGTTATAGAGGCAGTTTTATAATTTTAAATTCAAATTTAAATATGAGCGCTAACATTTTAAGAAAAACAACAGCACTTCCATAAAACTAATGAGACTTACCTTTGGCAGCAATAAAAAGTGTGATAGCTGTGAGATGAACTCTCTTAAAGAATTACCACGGCTATCACTTGAGGTCTCTGTTATTAAAATAGAAATTAATAATAGAAAATAAATGTCACACAAGTGTGTGGGAGACAAAGAGGAAGAGAAAGGTAATAATGATATTCCTATACAAACTGAAGAGGTTGAAGTCTAATTTTTTGAGTTATGTGAGAGAGATTTCGCTCATAAATCTAGCTGGTATAGACATATGAAGGAGCATAGAGAAGCCAAGCCTACTGTATACTTAAAGCACGACAAATTCGATGGGAAGTATGATTGCTTTGAGTGCCATAAGTAGTACTCTCATACAAGAGACTTGAAGAAACATCTTTTAAGAGCTCACAAAAAAGACATAGAAATTGAAAAGCATGAAGTTGAGTTGAAGCTTCTCAACAAAAGAAAATCGAGGGAATATTCTTAAGCGGTAAGTGCCTGAATAAGCTAGTGAGTTAGATTACGTAAAGAAGGCACGTAACCAACTAACCTCTGAAATCACAAAAATCATGATCAAAATTCAATACAAGAAAATACCAGTTCTTGCGTAGATAGATTTAGATACTTCTCTTTAAAGTTATCTCATTCTAGAGGACTCCTTTGATAAGAAAGTTATCAATGATCATCAATACGCATACAAGGTGTATCCCTTCAACTATCTCTTAAGTGATGATAAATATTAGATGGAGTTTACAAATGAGTATCAAGTACTCACTCAAGCAAAATTTAAGGAGTGTAGTTACTTAATCAAGCTAGATGCTGTTCTCCTTGCCAAGGATCATGTTGCTTTCAGACTCCCAGTCTATGAAATGACTCTAAGAGATTTCATTACAGATCAAAGGAATCATAAGTAACTTGGATAAATAGCAACTCAGACCATACAAGGCATTAAAGAGGCTTCACAAGTTAGGGTTTGTTCACAGAGATTTAGAGCCAGAAAATATTATGATAAACTTTTCTCCAGTAAGAGTAGCAATAATCGATTTCAACAGAGCCTAAAGAGTGGAAGTCTCAAGGCTTGGAACTGTAATGGGAACTCAAGGCTATTATCCAGAAAGAGAAGACTGGAGAGATTGTGACTTTTAGTGTGATGTGTGGGCTTTAGCAGCAATAATAAAAGAGTGCGATATGCCTCGCAACGATTACTACTCTACAAGGTACGAGAAAGATGCTAAGTAAAGAATCAAGTAGTTTATAGACAAAACCAAAGTATCTCAATCAATAAAATATATGGCAGAATCAATAATAACAAAACCAAACTCAAGATCAGACATATCAATAGAGCAGAAAGAGTTGTGTTTAAGTAAGATAAACTTCAGACCTCTCCCACATGATCCAAAAGTGCATTTTGAGTGATTAAATTAAATACATTTCAAAGCCTGATACAATTTCATTTAAACAACGTATTAATAAGCCCAAACCCTAACAAATTCCCTACAAATCAAAGCACTTATAAACCTCATTAAGGGGTTTTGGGGTTTTGACTGTAGTAGTCAACTTTGATTATGAAACTGTTTGAGATACTTCAAGAAACGGTCTTTAATTTCAGAATAAATTTAGTTTGAATTACTAAAAAGAATTTATGAATGGCTTTGTGAGGATTATGCATTTAGATTTATTAATTTTTTTTAAATTAACAAATTATTTGTATTTAATTGATATAATTGATCTACTATTTATATCTTATAAGTTTTATATCTCTTATATAATTGAATTGTTTATGCATATGTTTTCTCCTAAGGTATTCTTTATTATCAATAAAGTTTAGGGGAAGTCATACATACTTATATTACACCTAAAGATTTAAATTAGCATCATTAAAACAAGCAGGTTGAGATTTCTAATTAAGACTTTTTATAAGAGATTTAGGAGTCCAGATAGAATTTCAAGCAATTCATATGCACTATTTACAATATGGAGAAATTGGAGCAAATTATTACAAGATAAGGAGTGTAATTTAAAAATATAAAGAATGTTACACAATATGTGGGGGGGGATTATAAGTAACAATAGCTATAATAGGTAGAGATACAGAAATAAAAGAAAGTGGTAGAGTTAATATTTGTGAAATAAATGGAGATGAGAAAGTGTTAATGAAATAGTAAATAAATGCATGCAAATCAGAAAATTGTGATTAAATAAAGCAATAGGTTTTAAATGTGAAAATTTAATGCATTTACTAAGCATGAAGTGGTTGATGTTTTTCATTATCAAAACTGTATTATAAAACTAAAGAAGTTTATTAGAATCATTAGTTTAATTGAGTAATAACCAAGTATTTAGTTTTAAAACTATAGGATTCAATAATCTATTAAATAGTTGGAAAAATGAGTTAATTAAAATGGAATATTTCTAATATTATCAACAATACAATAAAATTCTAAAAATTGGACAAGATCAAGGAAAGTCGCTAGAAGAATCCAATGTTATAAAAGAGCATTTTACTATCTGAGTGAAAATAATTTATGTTAGATTATAAATCTTAATATCTTTATTCTAAACTATATAAAGAACTCTGCTGTGGCGAAGTTCGAGAAGGATATAAATATTAAGAATGTTAAGATAATAACATAATAGGTTTTTAACAAAATACATTTACTTAGAGTAATTGTAAGTTGATGTATTAACAAAAAGGAATGAAAGTAAGCAATTAGATTGGGAAATAAAGAAAAATAAATAATGTGTTTATAAATACTGCTGATGATGATGATTTAATTTTGTTAATCACTGATATAACTTAAATTAGAGAAGTTTATTATTTCCAAAGAAAGTCTAAGGTTGCTAGCTATTAGCCTGTAAATTAGAATTTAAATAAATAAAAGAACAATAAGATAGATTAAAATCAGAAAAGAGTTCCGAATACAACACTCTTTTTTATAAATAGATAAATCTTCTTAATCTTTTTAATGGGAAAATTAATAGAAAGACCACATATGGATTAACTAGTAAGTCTCAAAAATAATTTAATAATATAATTAAGAAAGATAGACAACTAGATTAAATCTTTATGCTGTATCAAATACAGTTCTAATCGAATACTTAATTAGAAAAAAGATGCTTTTAAATTAAAAAATATACCCAATTAATTGCGATTTTTAATCTATATATATATATATATGCTAGATCTCATATGATAAGAAACTTATTCACAGAATTTGATGTTATTTATTAAGACACCGAGTAAGCAAGTTTCGAAAAATCAGAATACAAAGGATTTAAGTGTATCTAGAAAGAACTAGAGACTGATTTGAAGATTTTGAATTAGAAGAAGAATCAGGATAATTTAGTTAAAGTAAATTAACTTGTATCCAAAATTTTTTCATATTCACTCCTAATGGTTTAAAGATGGAAGAATTTAAAGGATTTCATCGATTAAATAATGGATGCAGATTATTTTTTTAAAAAAATTCTTAATGCAATAAAATCTCACAATTTATTATGTTCCCAAATACTTCTATGAGTAAAAAATAAGATGACTTGATTAAATAAGAATTTAAGTAAAATAAAAAGGAGTAATTAAAGCAATAAACGGCTTAGATGAAGTAAAAGCTTTAAAAAGAATGGTTGATGTTTGGAATCTTAATAAAAATGGGTTGCTATTAATAAATAACCATTTAAAGTATTTTAGAACAAAATAAATCAAGCTTCTAAGTAATTAATATTCTCTTCATTAAATATACAATAACACAATCTGATTAATGACATCATATTTATTTAAACTTGCCTTTTTATTTTTCTGTACATCTTTGATTTATTATGATAAATAGAGGTCATTTCACAATATATTTTGGTTGGATAAGAAAGAAATTCAAGATTCTTATTAGTATGTGTCCAGATTAATTTTCCATTAGAATGTTAATCTATATATATATATATATATATTTATTTTATCTATCACGCCTCTCTGGCAAGGTTTATTCATCATTACCTTAAGCACTGATACTAGTTACTTTATCTGTTTGTAAATAAATAAGATCATGTTTTTTAGTCTTTTTAAAGCCCGACTTCAATAAAAAGCTCATTTATTAAAGTTATTAAAATTAAAATAACCTGTTAAAATGCATATTATTGTATCTATATCCACATTCTTGATACACTTCTATTTTTTAGTTACAAACAGGAGAATATTAATCTTTTTAATAGAGATCATTATACTATTAATATAAGATGTTTCGTGTTCTTTATTACCACTTATAAAATTAATCTTTTTGACTCAATTTTAATCATTTTTATCACATAAACAAACACACTCTTTTTTACATAATTCGTCTTTGTGAAATACCCAGCATTATTAATATCTGAGTAAATTATTACCCGCACTAGTTGATAACATTATACAGTAATAATAATATACACTCACCAATCAGCAATACAATAACCTCATTTTATTAATTTTTAAGATTCAAGTTCATATATATATATTTATTACTACAATTTTTTAAATCACTGCTCCTAGATTCATTGCAATTAATTTGAATAAAGTTGCTAGGAATATTGCCCATTCTTTAATACCAATAATATAACCATTAATTTAAATATAATTATAAGCGTTTTTACTTTGTAATTCTGGTAAAAGTTCATTCAGTAATATTAAAAAAATAGTGAATGTAAAAATATCTAAATATTCAAATATATATAGTTAGGTATCAATTAAAATTATTATAATTATTTTTTTAGAATTTTTGAAAATTTATTAGTATTATATTTTATTGGTACGAAGTAGGAACACTTATATACTTTTACTTCTTCGTACCAGTAATTATAAATTTATATTAACTATATTTTAAATTATTTGTAAATAGTAAGAAACATTTTTATTAAACGATATTTCAATTAAATAAATATAATATTAGAATTACTCATATTTATTTAAGTTAGCATAAAATTTAGGAATTACTATTAAAAGTAACAAAACTTAAAGATCTTTTTTATTCTATAGAGATATGCTTTATTATTTAAATTTCTCTAAAATATATGAGAAAATTAAATAATCTTTTCACTAAAAGTAACTTTCATAGTTGTGAATAGACTTAAAATTTTTATTTATATCTATAAATATACTTCGTATCAATTTTTAAATTACTTTTTTATAAAGAGTAATAAGTTATAATTATATTAGAAAAAATTAAAATATGCAAGATTTTCAAGTTGTAATAGTTATATATTATATTTTTTAAAATAAGGCAACACTTTTAAAATATGCATTTATTCTATATTTGAGAACTTTTTGAATTCTGAATTTTACATCTATTTTAACTGATTACTAGATTTTGATTTATATTTCTTTTATTTGACTATTATTCTTGTCAAAACTGGTATATAAATATGATTAATATCATTCTTCTTTTATTTTCTGTTCTGTTCTAGATACTAAGTTCTTACTATTGATTTAGTTAACTTTTCTCTTGGACATTTTTATTTTATCAGAAAAAGATAAGTGGTGTGGCTACTCATACTTAGCCTATAAAATCTTCAATCATTTTAATAATTAAAAAGAATATAAGTTAAATCAATCTCTCAACTTTAAACAAATAACATTATGTCAAAATCAATATATTTGTTCTATAATTTATTATCAATAATAAGTCTTTCTTAGTTTTTATCAATAATTTTTTATGGTAAAATACAATAAACTATTTTATCCATACAAATAACAGAAAAAATTATATAAAATTGTTTGGAAATTTATGAATTATTATTTAATTTAAATAAACTCTTTCCTATTATTACTGCTTCGCTTCTAAAGATTCACTTTGGAGTAACCACATGTGCGGGACTGATAAAGATGAAGGCAAGAGAACTAGCCCCCAGGACTAAGCTACATACTAGCACCAAAGAGCCCTAGTTTTCAACTCTTTCGTGTTGACTGTAAACAGAAGCTGATGAGGTTTCGTGTATTGCTAGCGAAGATCTTTACGATGTCTACTTCAGAAACCTAAATGTTCACAACTCCAACCTATGGTGATCTTTACCACTTTATCTTATCTGCTAACTTAGAACTTTAGTAACTGCTACAGATTCCCAAATCAATAGAACTCTTAATTCATAAAACGGAATGATTAAAGCTATAAGTGCCTAATAGAAGGCAGGGTAGATGCCCCCAAGGAAATATCCCGAATAGCAACTAGGGACCTAAGAACGGTAGTCCAGTGTAGACCCGTTGACTTTAGATATGTTTAGACCTAATCAACCAATTAAGGTTTTAAACAAAATTTTTAACATCTGCAATAATAATAGTAATAATGATTATTATATAAATAGAGATCTCTAATTAAATTTAAATCTCTATTTTTAATATTCCTCCTTTAGCATCTATCACTACAAACTCTTTCCTATTTTTTTTCAAAATAATATCCTATAGAAAATCTACTATCACTTTATGATATTGCTATAAAATCAAAATAATTTCAAATATGGCATTGTTATTACTTTTCATTTTTTTAATAATAAGAAATATTAGAAATTATAAAACTTTAACATAAAAAAACAGCAATAATTTATATATCAGTTATTATAATTAGATCATTTAAAATTATGCAAGAGGAAATGTAGTCCTTATTCTTCAAGCTTAAAATTTGGAATATTATTATTAACAATTAGACTTTATTTCAATTATTTAATTAATTTTTTCCCAGTTTTTATTCTATTTATGCGATGAAAACATAATAAATTATTTTTGCAAATTCAAAAAGTTTATTATCATGTATTTATTATTGTACTACTTTTCTTAAGAATAGAAATAGCGCAAATTAAATGCATCAAAATTCGAAAGATTAGATAAATTTGCTATTTATTTGGTAGAAATATGTAAAAATAGAAAATCAAAGATGAAGATTTATGAAAATAAAAAAAACTTATCTTAATGAAATTTATAAAATATGAGTTGTTTCAAGAAAAACTTTAGTTCATACATTTAACTTTATTAAGCCTTTTGATTTTTAATATAATAATAATAATGTGATCACGTTAAGGTCTCTGGGGACTCCCGATCTTGTTTATATGTTAATATATAGGGGACTAGCCCTTTTCACTTAAAATTTTCTCTTCAGTTGTATCATAAGTATCTAATTCCTTTAAATAAGTGTTGTCTTCCTCAAGTTCTTCAGGAAATCTGTTGAAGTCGATTTGAGCCTTTTTTTGCTATTCAAATAAGGGTTTCGTCATTTTTAAGTTCAGGGTCCTTATCGCTTGTCTTAATTTGAGTTTTAATAAAATAAATTAATATATTATTCTGTTTTATTATTAGTTCTTATTTTAATTCAAACAAATATGTTTTGTTAATTAATTTTGTTGATAACTAATTGAATTTTCTACCTCTATAATTATTAAAAAATATAGGTAAGTAAGAGCATTTGAATAATGCACAAGATACCTCTTTTTAATAAGCACAACGATTCTATATATCATTCAATAAACTGTTAGATTACTATAGTGTTTTTATTTTTTATTCTGTTTATGATATCAATAATTAAATTTTGATAATAATTATTAGTTAGACATTGTTTCCGACTAATTTAATTAGACTATCGTACAGTAGTCTATATATCGCAATTATGTTCCCACTCTTCTTCAGTTTAAATTCATAGCATTAATATTTAGTATCGTTACATACGAGACATGTCATTACCAATGGCGGTTATTATTAGCTTTCACAATAATTACATTCTTTATTGCAAATATATTTTAGTATTAGTATATTGAAAACATTTGTTTTAATGATATCTATTAATCAATCACACTTCTTACAATTTTTCTTTTATCAAAATTAACAAAATTTAAGATTTAATTAATGTTAAGAACATAAGATGAATATTTATTTATTACTACAATTTATTTTCATAAAAAGCAATTAACAATCTTTAAATGAGTATCTCAAAGAATAGAACTCATTACATATTTTTAATACATTTTATTCATTGATTGATAAGAATAAATATATATCATCAATTTTCAAGCACTATTAATCTTTGCTCTAATTTACTGATTAATTAGCCACCATTATTATTAGACTAATTGTTTTAATACTCTGATTGCTAGCTACTGATAGGCCAAGCAACTATCTTTAACTTATTATAACTTAACATTCTTTCTGCAGTGGCTTTATCTTGCTCTAAATTTCTTTGGAATGTTTTAATATCTCTGAATAAAAGTGAGATTATCTAATAATTCTTCATTACACTTATAGCTTATAAAATTAATATCTTAAACTCGATAAGTATCAAGAGCTTAAACATCTGTTTATAATTTCTACTACTACTAAAATCACTATATTTATATATATATATATATAAACCCCAATACATATATGCGTGATAGATTTATAAGTTGGTATAGTGATGATTTAATATCGATAAATAGCGAAATTCCAAACTTCACAATTTAACTTATTATGAGAGGGCCAATTCAAGAGTCTTGGAAAGAGAGTCTTTAAGAATGTTGCTAATTGCAGTTTGAGTGTTCTAGTGATCATATATTGTTGAAAGTGTTCCTTATACTATACTAAGTCCATATGTCCATAAAATCCAGTAGCTTTCCCAACTACTTTTTGCAAAAATTCAACTTTAGTATAAACCCCCCTCTTATAGGTTCTAAAATCCAGTCTGAAGTCTAGAATCCAAAGCCAGTCTGGACCCCCTTCAACCATGACCTCGATTTTCGAAAACGAGTGCCTTTGCTTTCCATTCTACTTTCACTACACATTTCTACTGGTTATATGTACGTTATGAACAGTTTAGGGTTGAATTCGCCATTAGGCCCTCGGATTTTTCGATTTTTCCAAAAAGCCAATTTTCAATGAGGCCAGACTCGAAAAGCGCTCAAAAGACCCATGGCGGGTCCGCCATTTCTTGCAAGCCTATTTTTTTCACCTTTATATGTTGGTATTAACATAAGCAATGCATTTGAACTGGTTTGCGGGCTGTAGCTCTTTAAATCCACTGGATAAGTGAAGGAGAGAGGTTTTTCTTATAGTAAATTTGAAGTCATGGTATTTTTTAATAATCCACCTATTAAATTTAAAAATCCAGTATATAATACTATAATCAAAACTTAAAAATACCATGAATCCAGCCCAAGAGCGGGATCAGCTTGCTAAGTCTTTTCCCCTATAGATTGAAGAACGAAGCCCTGGTAAGCTTTTATCCTTTACTAGGCACCTATATTAGAGTTAAGGAATGATAATTCAAATGAATAGTTAGCTCAACTTCTTGAGCAGGGTGATCGGATTTTTGAAAATCTTGAAGCCAAGGCTAATATTGATGAGGGCGGCAAAGTGAAGTGCATTAAAGCTGAGTACAAGGGAGCCCAAGATAGCGTCAAAATCAATAGAGCAAAGGAATTCCTGCATTTCAACAACTATGATTTGAGTCTCCTGTTGTAGCAGGAGGATTTCAAAGGCTATTAAAAGACATGGGATTTTAAGAACGTTGTGAGAAAGTTTATAAACAATAACAAAAGCAAGAAAGCCAAGAACAGCAGTGATACCAAGTCACTGGTCTCTGAAAATCTTAACAACTCCCTCTCAAACGAGGAAATGAAGGTGAGTGAGTTCCAGACTACTGTGAGCTTAGCAAGTGAATCAATGCAAGCTCCGAGACCCTTACCTTAGCTGGTTATTAACTATGGCTCAATCATTGGCCATGAGATGTTGGTCAAGCACTTTGAAAGTTTCAAATAATAAATTATTAATAAAAGGAACAGATCCTTCAAGATATAATGGCCCGCAACACCCAATCACTCTTTTCGTTCCTTTAGCACTTTGAGATGGCAAATGAACCCTAAGTGAACCAAGGGCTCTTCTATTTAATTACAGAGTTGATCTCAAGTAACTAAAAGCTAGAGTAAGACTCCAAGGCTCGTATCTTCTTGGCTGCCCTCAGTTACTATACAGGGGAAAAATATCAGCCAGAAGAGAACTTAATATAAGAAGCAATTCTCTAACTTATAAGGTCACCCAATGCTAGAAAAGCTATAGGCTTAGCCAACTTGGTCTTTATTACTGAGGCAACATGTCTAAGTAAGCAGCTTGCTATAGTCTAGAAGCTAAACGATTCTAATCCAGGCATCATTCAGCTTTTGGCTTAAACATGGCACTACTTTTCAATTGACCCTTAGATCATCAAACTAATACCAAATTCCTTCTTTATAATGAACGTGCCTTTTATTATCTTGCTTAAGCAAGACTGTGGATTGAACCTTATAAGAGACATTCCTGTAGAGTATACAGAGTACTTTGTAAGAATATGTGCCTTATGCTCTGCCCCTAACTTAGAGTCTTTAAAAGACTACATATCTTCAACAAGGGCAACCTTCTTATAAAAGCAAGAAGTCATCGACAAAGTCTCAATGGTGCATTTTATGAAAGGCCTTGCTTTAAGACTGCAAAGCAGAGATCAATAGTGGGTAGGGAAGATTGAACAAATCAGGAAAGTATAGTAGTTGATTGTGAATGCGCAAGTCGAGAAAAATTGTATAGTTAAGCATTCACACTATTGACAACTGTCTAAACTGTGACTTCTCTGACCTTGATAGAATAATGCAATTGCCAAGGACTATGGAAGCCTCTCTGAAAAGGCTGTTAATGACCTTCTTTAGCTATTCAAGAATGAGAACTTATAAAACCAAGTAGCATCCAGATTCAATAGCAGGTCTCCAGAGGAACTCTTAAGAGTAAGTGCCGAATTAGAAACTTTGGAGTAAAATTTAGGCTTCAAATTCTACTGCTCTCAGTTCTTATGTTTAAACTATATCTGTGACAACCTTAACAGCAATCACTTCATTCATTCTGGTATTGGCAATGGGAAGACCCTAATATGCATTGCTTTAGCAATCCTTATTGCTCTTAAAACTTAAAGATCAGTCTTTATACTCAGCAAGATGAGCACTTAGTGCAAAGAGACTTCAAACGATACTAGAGAGTCATTAAAGCAATGTAGCTTAATTGCAATCTAAACTTCTTTGCCAAAGATACTGGCATCTATTTCTATACTTAGCCCTAATTAAAGAAGATGCAAAAGAACAGCAAGGCTGTGAGTGTATGGTAGCAAAGCTACGTATTAGTGGACGAGTACGACTGGATTATGTTTTGATGGCTCTGTTGATACTATAATCAACTCTCTTGAGTACTTTCAGCAAGCTCATAAAGTGATAGGATTTTCTGGAAGCAATCTCTCTTTTACTGAAGAGAACTGTTTAAAGCTAGCTTTTCAAGCTACACCTGTAGTATTTCACACTCTTGATAAACTCTAGGGAAATAAAAAGACTCAATACCCGGATGTTTTTGTGAGCACTAATTAGAGTGATTACTTGGCTAAGATCAAAGAAATTATAATAGAGCAGCTAAGCCACTCCCCAGTTCTAATAGTGGCTTCAACTAACTATAATGCAATAGAGATAGGCCTCTTGAGATCGGGCTACGACTTCACAAGTTTAAGCAGAGGGCAAGCCGCCAATATCGAATCCATGATTGAAGGCAGATACCTAATGAAGAATGCGAAAAAGGAATATGGAATATACTTGCTGAATGAAGCTCATGGAAGAGGGACTGACATTCAGACGAATGATGAAATCAACTAGAACGGAGGTTCTTACCTCATCATCGCAGATGTCTTCTCTAAAAGGTATGAAGAGCAGATTATAGGAAGAATTGGAAGACTTAATACTAAGGGCAGATGGCAAAGAGTTTTGTATAGACTCAACTCCAAAGATAGTGCTGAGTAGCTTCTTTACGTAGAGTAGAATGAGATCGACCTTATATTAGACAAAAAGTTCAATGAAGTATAATTAAATTTGTAAGACAAATAAGAAGCTATTGATATGGATATTATTGATCAAGCAAAGGAGCCCGAAGTTCCTTCTGAATAGATTATAGCCATCGATCATTAAGTTGCAGTTGTAAAGGCTATAGTGGAGAAGATAGTCGAAAAAGTAGAAAGTTCTTTTATTGGAGCCAAAAAGGATATCGAGGAAGCAAAGAAGGCCCATGAAGAGGAAATGAAAACTGAAGCTGTGGCTGAAGAGCCAGACACTCAAAGTAAATTAGGGTTCTATTAACCTTCTATCATAGAATTCATTGTAGAGAAGATGAGCCAGAACCCTGTGCTCTAAGACAAGCCTATTATTGAAGTTGAGAAGATCTTCTAAAACGGCGTGAGGCGCCAATATGAGGAGATCACTTAAGAGCCAGGCAGAGAAAGATCGAAGAGCAAGGAAGGAAAGAAATTGACTAATAAGAGAAGTAGGAAGGCTTATGAGAAGGCAGAGCAGATTAAGGACTTAGTTGAAAATTGAGTTATACTTGTAAGGAGGAGTTGCAGAGACAAGTCCTTTAGTAAAACTTACAAGGAGCATGAAGAGGTCGAAGAAAGTATGGAAGCCTGGTTGAAGAAGGCTTCAAATTAAAAAAGAAACTTGAAAAGTGATATAGATCATAGGAACCCCTAAAGAGAGGGGTTAAAAAAGAGGATGATTTTAAAGCTTAATTTCAAAAAGAATTCACCATATTCTA
>ARYC01007040.1:0-20289 GCA_000711775.1 Oxytricha trifallax
TATTTGGCATCAAACTTTTCACTCAAATATTTATTGAAGCCAATTATGTGCTTTGAGTGCTAGTGATGAAGTGTCCAAGAACTTTTGAAATCAAGTCACCACATAACCAAAATTTTATTTTCTTGCAGATTACATTGCGATCTATCTTTTAAGGTGCATTCGTAGGTAAGTTTGAATTTTTTAAAGTAGAATGAAACATAATTCTTAATTCACATTCTATCATTATTTAAATAGTTTATATTTTCCATTATTTGTATATTCTCATTCAGCTTTAGACTTTAATTGTTTTTTTTTAATGAATTCTAGACTAGTATTTAACAATTTATCGATTCCAGCACATTTAATTTCAGAAGAAATTTTATATTTGTTTTTACCGAGACCCCCCTTCCTATGCTTATCTTCCCCTCTGCCGACACCCCCCTCCTCTCTTAACCGAGAACCCCCCCTTTCTTTATTGTAATTTTTTCATAAACTTTTTTTTTACTGAAAATTTCTTTCTTGCCCTACGGGTTGCTATTACCATTATAAATATAATTTAATATGCTTCACGGACTTCCGTCGACCATTCTAAAAACATGCTCCCATAGGGAATTAATTATTATATCATTCCTATTGACTTTTATTGGTAGTAATATAATTTTTATTGACAGAAAATAATATTATAAAAAATTTTCTAATTACTTAATCAATTCCATTCGACTAGATATTAAGAATTAATATAATAATTTTCTCAATTATTTTTTCTTCTATTCATTTCTTTATAAATACTTTAATATTACATTTACTTTATTTAGTTTTATCAATTAAATCTTTATTGGTTTCGCTTAGTATTTAATGGTAATCTAAAGCATAAGAAATTATTTAGAACATTCTCAATACTAAGCGAAACCAATAAAGATTTAATTGATAAAACTAAATAAAGTAAATGTAATATTAAAGTATTTATAAAGAAATGAATAGAAGAAAAAATAATTGAGAAAATTATTATATTAATTCTTAATATCTAGTCGAATGGAATTGATTAAGTAATTAGAAAATTTTTTATAATATTATTTTCTGTCAATAAAAATTATATTACTACCAATAAAAGTCAATAGGAATGATATAATAATTATTTCCCTATGGGAGCATGTTTTTATAATGGTCGACGGACGTCAAGCATATTAAATTATATTTATAATGGTAATAGCAACTCGTAGGGCAAGAAATTTTATGAAAAAATTACAATAAAGTAAGGGGGGTTCTCGGTTAAGGGAGGAGAGGGGGGTCTCAGTCAGAACAGATATTGTCTATAACTAATTTTGTTTTAATTTTCATAATTATCAAGTTTGGTAATTTTTCCTTTATTTACTGTGATTTCTTCATGGCCCACCATTTTAGTCTCTTTATTAATTGCCATCAGTAACGGATGACTTTCGATTGCTTAAAATTTTTATCTAAATTACTTATTATCTCTTCAACTCTTTTACAATAATATAGGTATTAAAGTCATAAGCGTTTGAGGTAAACTAGGGCATGTAATGAAGATTTACATTTTCTATAAATATAAGTCAATGTTCAACAAATTTCATACGATTACATTGTCCAGATTAGATCTTACCTCACAGGATGTTCTTAGACAAGATTTCTACTAATGGTCATTCAACAACCAATATGGGTAGAAACAATCAGGGTCCCTTGCATTATGTGAAGTGTTAATTGTGCCCATTTAAAATGAATTTACGTCATATTACGTAAGGTTTTAAGGCTATAAAAGCATTTAAGAACTTTAAGTTAGAATTCAGAATGCTATTAAGTATTTAAAATCTTTGATTAGTATTCTTAAATTTAAAATTCAAATTCCTGAATAAATACTCAACTTTTCAAAGGTAGCGGTTAATCTCATGATTGAATTCTAACTCAACTAGAACAATGATACATCGGGTCTACCTTAACCATTCGAGGTACAACACCAGATAGACGAAAACAAACAAAATCCCAAAACCCCCTAGTGAGATTTATAAGTTTTTTTATTTGTAGGGTATAGTTGAGGTCTTATTGGGGTTAGTTGAGAAATTAGGTCAATTTGCAAAATGAGAAATATAAATTTGAGAAATTTAGGGTCTATTTATGATAAGAAATATTTAGAATTCTTGCTTAAGTATGGTACGAGTATCAATATAGAGTTAGTCAAACCAATATTAAATTATGCAGCTATAGCAAAGCTATTACTAAGAGTGGCTCAACAGTTATGTATCATCGCTTGCAAGCAGTTTAGCTATTTAATTCTGATTCTTGAAAGCATTCTGCAAGAAAATATAGTTCTCTCAGACTCATATTGACTACCTCTGCGACTTGAAGACTTTATAGTATTGGTCACACTTTCCATTTGACCAACGAGTTGTGATGTTTCATCGCAAGTTTCCTGACATGCGTATCTCACCTTAAACTATAGCCAATATTTAAAGAAGAAATGGCATTACTTGCATGACTGTCAACAGAGTGAAAAGAGTAATTGATTTTACAGTGCCATTTTATAGAAATAATTTAAACTATATATATGATTAATTGAAGAAAGCTATTACTAATAACATATAGTTCATACACGTTGATAAAGATGCACTCACCTTTAACACCCATTATTAATAAGTCTTGGTATGAGAAGTATGATAATATAGAAGTATATGACTAAAAAGTGAAGGTAGTAACCCATGCAATTTTAGCTGGTATAAGTGAAGATTAAGGCTTAGAGAGTTATGATATTTACCCTCGCTCTATTAAGCGAGAGTAGTAAATAAAGTTCTACATAAGCTTAGATGAAGTATGTAATCAAGAAATCATCATGCTTGTTGACAACCTCACAGTTCACAAAATTAAGGAGTCTAAGAAAGTTTACGAAGAGTTAAATATAACTTTTTTCTACAACGTTCATTATAGCTCATAATTTAATTGAATAGAATTCTACTGGAGTTAAATTAAGACTCACAACAAGAATCTGCTGCTGTATCATCTTATGCATGACTTGCCCATCAATACAGTAGACTTAATTCAAAGCAGCTGTAAGAGAGTGAGCGTAGATAAAACAATAATTTGTGCGAGAGAGAGGATAAATAAGTTTAGATTTAAACGAATTAATATATTCACATATTAAACAAACCCTTTAAGGGGTTTGGCTTTCTTTCTTCTCCTCTTCTTATGGCTTGCTTGGGCCCATATTTCTTGTCTTAGTGCCAGCTCCTGCATCTATGTTCATTTCACCTGGCTTTTAAACATCTTTATAAAGCCTCTTGCTCAGTTCATGAATTGTCTGTGACTTTCTTTCTCTGTGAACCTTTGCATGCTCTTTCATAAGGAATATACCAGTTCCAGGTTTCCCTACAAATTTATGAGTCAAAGTTTACTAAAGTGGTAAGGATGTTTCTTAAGCTCTGCGAGCCAGGTCTCGCTTATTAGTATACCTTGCCTCTTTTAATCTTCAGGAGAAATAGATTAGCGTTTCTTGTGAGCTTCTTCAATGATCTCTCTTAAAGTGCCAAGAATGCTAAAGAAGAAGCTCCTTTCTTGAAGCTTGTTAGATATTTGTTTCTTTTTAGGAAGATATACTACCAGCTCTTCATCTTTCATCGCATCCTCGTAGAAATTAGTGACTAAAATCTCTTGGTAGTTTGGTATTTCTATCAACTTTATTTCATTGTTTTTGAAGGCTTTCTTCTCATCACAAAGTATCGCTTTTAAGAATGAGATTTTGGTCCCTTCCATCGTTGGTTAGGAATAATCCCACTATAGTTTATGGTTTAGTATATGTTACTTGCTTACCATTTAGAGTGAGGTATCAATAGAGAACTTCCTTGCTTCTAAATCTTGATATCATTTCTTAAGCTTCAACCTACTTCATTACAGTACTTATAGATTCCATCCTTGTTCCTTCTACTTATTGAATTTCAAATTTTAATATATAGAGTTCTGGATCTTACTGTTAAAAATCTTAGCATTAAATATGGGCATCTTATAGGAGGTCAACCTGGTAAGGATACGTGGAGAAAGCTTGCAGAAGCTGTAACAAACTTCAGAGATGGAGCTCCATTTTTATCAATTTAGTTCCATTAAATTAGTACTAAATTTGTTTAAATTTAATTAGTACTGGTACTAAATTCGGTTTAATTTTAAATGGTACCAATTTAATAGTACCAAAACTGAATTAGTACCTCGTTTTAATATAATGAGGTTATAATGGAAAAGTTCCAAAATTGTTCAAAACTAAATTTGTACAAGTATCAACCTGAATTTATTCTCAGTTGATACCAAAATAAAATTATTAAGCATAAAATTAGAAAAATTATAGTCCTAAACTAAGTATAAATATGATCTCTAGCACTTCAAAATCAACCATTTTTGTTGCAGTGCCAACTTCTATACAGAGTAACTATAACTAGAGAGGTTATTAAAGCTTTATAATAGAAATTTAAATTTGAATTTAAACATGGCGGCTAATTTAAATCGTAAGCAATCTTACTTGGAACAGGATAATCATAGCTTAACTTTGGCTCAACTAAAAAGCCTGAAATTATTTATGTTGAGAGGGAGGTAGAGCTTTAAGCTCTTGATTTTGAAGCAGAGGTCTTCAAAATTGAACTATAAAACTAGAAGTGGAGAGCAGAGATAGGACTTTAAACATAAATTAAATATGTTGAGGAGTTAAAAGAACAGCAATAAATTGAAAAATGAAAAACTTTGAATGCTATGATTGCTAAAATTTCTTCTCAACTGAGTAGAGCTTGAAGAGGTATATTAAAGAAATACATTCTGGTAAAGTGAAGATATATTTCAAGCATGATAAGGTGAATGGCAGGTATTAATGCACGACTTGCATGAAGTCTTACACTAACTCAGCTAAATTTAAAAGACACATGCAAAAGCATCATTTAAGCGAGTTTTTAATGTAAGATTAAGAGACTTAAAAACTTATACCAGTCAAGAGAAAGTCTAAAACTCTTGAATCTTAAAGAGATTAGTAAGAAAAGCACAAGAGGCAGAAACGATATGAGTCAATGATTCAACCTGCAGGCAATACATTTTTAGTATGCTTCTAAGAGAGAGCTATGTATATTCCTGCATTAAATGCTCTTGATTTAAACATTTGTATAGAAAACTATTTGAATATAAACGTGCCTAGCAAGGTTAAAACTTATAGTTGTCGACGAGTTTGCATACAAGGTATATCCTTTCAGCTATCTCATAAAGATCGAACCGTATTTAGAATGAGTTTGCTAACGAATACATCATTCTTAGAGAAGCTTAAAAAAGAGATTGCAAGAATTTGCTTAAGCTAGACGGTGTTATTTTAGGCTTTGGGTTCATCGCACTAAGGCTAAAGAAATATGAAATGACTCTAAGAGATTCTATATCAAAACAGATACCTAGATGATTTGAATGAGATACTTACTATCAGATATGATAAAGGGTGTCAAGGAGTTGCATGAACTTGGATATGTTCATAGAGATTTGAAACCTGAAAATGTAATGCTGAACCTCTGCCCTTTAGAAGTCGTAGTAATCGATTTCAATAGAGCCTCTAGATAAGAGATAGTAATTTTAGCAAAGGTTCTTGGCACTCCTGGCTACTTCCCAATAAGAGAAAAGTGGACGAATGGATCATTTTAGTGGGATGTATGGGGCAGTAGCTGATATAATTTTAGAGAGTGACATGGAATGCATGTCTTACTATGATACCAAATAAGAGAAATAATCAATTAGTTTACCGAGTAAGCATATAAAGCAGGACGATATCTGCAAAGAAATCAAACAGATTGTAGACATGATAATTGTAAGAGCACCATCATATCCAAGATAATCTAGACGATTTACTTGAACCACTATAGAGAGCAAGATTCAAGAGATACAACATAGACAAGAGGATTTATTTTTTTGGAATTAAATTAACTAATAATCATTGAATATACTTAAAATTCACATAAAACCTGCGTTTTCTCTACTAACCCCAATAAGATCCCAACTATACCCTAAAAATCAGCACTTCTAAACCTCATTAAGGGGTTTTGGGATTTTATTATAGAGGAAATGAATTAGAGGTCAGTGATTCAATTAGAAGTCAATATTCCTTGCTCAGAATAGATCGGTGGCAAAAAATCAGACCTTCTCTATATTAATGCGCTCAATATTTTTACCTGATCGATCGTGTCAAGGAGGTTCTACCTTAGCATAATTATAATATGAGCGAGTTTCTTAAGCCTCCTGAATTTTAGCCAATTTTAGGCCAAGTGACATCCCTAGATTTATAAGTAAGTTTATTCTGAACCGATAGCAGCAAAAGTTCTCACATTCCAACAGAGCCAAAAGCATTGGTGATTTAAGCCAACTTGGTTAATTAACTAGTTTAAAGAACACTGAAAATCTTGGAGAAACTCTGCAACGAGAAATAACTACAAACTGTTTAAGAGAGTTTATGTTCCTTCCAGCCTATGACAGGTTTAAGTTCCTGGAGGCCATTCATGCCAGATATAGTCAAAGATTTATAGAATTTTTAAGGCATTTGAAAAATTCCTGATCAAATTTGAACTTGGATGGACTCTTTCGAATATGCCATGAGCTGTGTGTCAGCATTTGAGATTCAATTCTGGTGAAGACAAGACTTTTTAATGCTTCTCTACTCTTTTATAACAATGAGAATATCGCAATCTACAGTAAACTGATAAGATCATCAATGTGAAGCTTGCTAATAAGCCGGAGATTCTTACATCTCTGAGTCTAGCTAGCTTCATCTTTGTCAACGAAATCCAGGAGTTTGTAGAGTACTCTGTTGAGTTGGACAACCTTAATGCCAAGAACATTGGCGTAGTCTCAATGATGACCAGCCTTTTCTAGCAGTGGTTTGTCGATTTCTAAGTTGTCAGGCTTCTTCCAGGTACCCTTTTAATCTTAAACAAATCGTTCATAAGAGTGATGAAAGAGGATCATGGTCTAGGGCTCGTAAGAGGTGTACGATCGAAGTTGTTTAATATATTATTGCCATCAGTTCCCTTAGTTAAGCTCAAAGCGAAGATTAATTGAAATAGTTCTTATAAGTATGAGAGAAATATTCAATAATAAGCGGGATTTTCTTAATCAAAGCTTGTACATAAACTTTTTGAAGAGACTCGCTTAACTCTCCACGAATAACTGAAAATGGGTAAACAATTTGAAAGATATATTAAAAATGATTTAAGACATTTGCTTCTTAATGGTAAAAATAAAAAACAGAAAGATTGCAGTAAGTAATAGACGATCTACTGCATGGTAACTCTTGAAATCTCGATTGGATGCTTTAACTTCCCAAATCAGCCAATTAATTCACAAAAGAGCAAAAGTAGCAGGCACTTTAACACTTGATTGAGAGGATTGGGGAAAGTCAATCAGTTGAAAAATTTGTAAACTCTGGCTATAAGAAAGACTTCTAAACTTCAGATTATTAGAAATAATTTGAAAAATATCTCTAATTTAAGCTACTGCCTCTCCATACCCTGTGCTTAAATTACATACTTGAATCATCCAACAATAGACTTTTTATCAATTTAGAAATAGGAAACGGTAAAACTTTGCTAACTACTTGCTCAGATCTATTGGCAAAGAAACATGAGAGTCCTGTCTTCATCATTGGGAAAAATGATCATCTTATACAAAGAGATGCAGGATAGTTTGAGACTCTTATTCAATAGTTCAACTTAAGAGTAAATGTCAATGAGAATGAGAATAAAAGGGGATTGTATTATCTTACTCAAAACGGATTTCGAAACCAAGTCCTTAGTTCCACAATTTCAAAGTCTACTGGCCCATTCTTCAATTGTAATTGATGAGCATGATTGGATTATGTTTGATGGAGCTGTTCCGTCAATGCTAAGCCTTATCAAACATGTACTTAAAGCAAAGCAACTGATAGCTATGATAGGATCTAGACTAAGGATGAAATAAAAGTAGATAATTGAAAATTTTTTTTAAGGCAGAGAAAATTGATTTCCTCGTGATAAGCTTAATTAATAGGAATAAGAAGCAGCACTTGGTAGACTAACTAGTAGTCGCAGTCATTTCGGATTACTTCAAAAAGCTTGATTGCATTATTTAAAAGTAATCAAGCTTAGTATCAATCATAATTGTCGCAAGCTCTTCCAACCAGATGCTTGAGAATTGGTTGTAAAATATCCTTTGTTTCAGGGAAGCTTTAACGTAGATGTAGAATTGAAGCTACATTGGAAAGTGGTCTATGCATTTGAGATAAGCATGGAAAATTTTGTGTGTAAATGTTATCTGAGACATAAGGTCGAGGTAGAGACATTAAAACTTCTTAAGATATCGAAAAGAATGGTAGACTTTACTTAATTATGGCTGACATATTTCATAGACAGGTTTTAGATAAAATAGTAGGTAGAGTTTGGAGACTCGATAACAAAGGATAATGGAACAACCTTGGTCTACGACCAAGGAAATACCAGCATTATTGAATAGCCTGTAAGACAAGATAGAAAGACAATGAAAATCACTTTAGACTTCTAAAACTTCATCAAGGATTGTCCCAAAAATATGAGAACTAAGCTTAGATTGAAACATAGGTTCCCTGCTCTTCAGAAATGCAGCTTAATCAGATTGAAGCATCTAAACATACCTGACATTTGTGCAAGGAAAATATTGCAAGTTTTTCTGATTCTACGACTCACATTGTAATTGCCATTTCAGATCATTGCGATTAAAAATCAAAGCATCATTAACCCATTAACGGGTGCCGAGATAAAATGAAGAAATTTTGAAGACTGATAGAAAGTTATTCTACTCAAAAGAAGAGTTAAAGCACACCACGAAAACCATAGATGAACTAACAACTCAAATTTTTAAAATACTTACCCAAAACCCTTTGATTCTTCGTTGTTCACCCCGTTGACGAGACCAGATTATTTCCTCGAGCTAGCATGAGCATGAACCATAAAGAATATTAGCATCTGATAATAATTATTCTAGGGAAACGGTCTCTAAGGGAGTGTGAGCATTCCTCTAATAATCAACTTAATGTACTTGAGATAAGCAGTGACTCTGAAACCTAAAATTTTAAGCTGGACATGGAGACATGGCTTCCCTAGCAAAGTCCTATCGCATCGTAAGATGGTTCGTAAAGTCACATGTTGCAGATTAATTCGCATATTTTATGATAATTGCTGATTCTTAAGAATCCTAGTTAAAGAATTAATTTAAGTTTATTATCAATAATTGTTAACAATCAACCCTGAAAGATTATTATTTTTATAAATTTTTTAAAAAGTTAATTTCTTATTCATTAATCAAACCCCAAGTTTAATTTCAGAGCATTCTGTAACTATTATTTTGGCTATTTGCTATGGGGTTTCCGGCCTAATCAATGACCCCCCAGCATCCATTAATTGCATGACCAAGTTCTTATTCTGGCCTAAGTCTTGAAGCTCATTGTTCATATGGTCAAAATCATTTCGCATTCTTTATTAACTTCCAGATATCTCTATTTACTCTCTCTCTCAAGTTTTACTCCTCCTGCTTGACTTCTTCTATTTCTTTAGCCCTTCTTTTTCATGATTCAGTTAACTTCATTAAGTAGGCTGATCTTCCTTTTTGTACTAATAATATTTGTTAAAGACACATTTTTTACCACTAAAACTAAAAGATTCTTCAAATGCCTTTAGTAATCCTTAGGTTTGATTTTGTTTTGCTCTTCTATTCATCTTTGCATCAGTTACTTTCTAATTTACCCTATCCTTGTCTAGTGACATTAAAATATCACATATCCACCTATTGTCGAGATGGAGCCAGTCGCTCTTATTGGGTAGGTAAATATTAATTGAGGGCTTTGTTGAAGCATATTCTAGAAAGTCCTCTGCTGTCAAGCCTTCTATCTTTGGCACGGCAGCAACAATATCATCTGCCCTTTTCAAATGCTAACTGTTTATTAAAAATTAGAAGTTTATCTCTTTTTCTCCATTAAGAATAGGCCGAAGGAAGTACACGTTTGTGCATAAAAAGCTTGGGAAGGTAAGTCCCGAATTCTTGGACTAGGATGTCGTAGAGCTCCCTCTTGTTCCCAATCTTCTCTCTTAGCTAATGAACATTTACTAATGAGTTCATGGTTAAAGTGAATGACTGCCTATTTAATAATAAACTTATAAAATAATTACTTGAAGGTTGAAGTAAAATTGTTTTATATATAATTCTTGTGCTAAGGTAAAAATTTTCGAGAATAAATGAATTTTTTTATTAATACAGAATGACATATAATTAAGATTAATTTAAGTCTTAATAAAAATGCAATAAGGGAATATTTTTGCATAAGAGAGTAAATTTCAATGAAGCTATCTTAAAATGTATAAAATGAAATAACTCAAGATATTTTGGGTCACTAAATTTGCGCATGAGCGCTAATAATATGCGCTCATGCGCTCATAAAATAACTTGTGAGCCCATAGCAAGCCACTTTTGTCTTAATTCACATTCTTAATATAGAATTAAGACTTAGCTATAAAGCCCTATTTTTAAAAGATTATTAATTATTTATATAAATTTTAATAATATAGTTATAATTTTTAATTAAAACTTAAATATATTAAACCTAAATGGATTTATCTATAGAGAATTAAATTCTGAGGTAACTGATTAATTTAATAAATTGCGTTAATTTAATTATTCCTAAATTTATTATATTTAATTAAGTATTTATTAAAAAAAGGGCATTAAGAGCCCAGAGAGGTTTCCCTATTAAAGGGCTTTATTAAGACATATGTGGCATGAAGTGGGCCAGATTTTCATATATACCGCACAGCTGTGCGGTATATTCAGAATATCTTGCGGGATTTCCATATTTGCACCTTGAGATATAATCATTATAATTTTCCCTAATTTCTTTACTTTTGTACTTATCTCGATTTTTTAAGACTTTTATCAAATATATTTAATCATCAATCTAGATTAATTTTACATTTCACTTATTATCCAAAAATTTTATCTTAAGAACTGGATCATCTTCGCCGTGAAAGAAATAGTTTTTCCATAAATGGAATTATTTAAAAAATAATCATTTTATGTTTAAAACTTTTAATTAATAATAAAAGTTAATTTATACTATATATGGAGAAACTAAGATAGAGTAATCTTAAGCATTTTCTTGGCGGGCATATAAATCAAGAATACAATTTTAATGAATCAACTATTGAAACTCTGGAGCTTTAAGTTTCTATAGATTATAAGCTCACATACTGCCTTTCATAGATACTTAAGAGCATGAGTTATTGGATTTGAGCTGTTTCAATCTTGATTCTCAAACTTTAAATTAATTAGAAAAAGCTTAGTTAGAATTTTCTGGATTAGATGGAATTTGACTTTCAAATTTTTGATCCCAGAACTGATGCCCTAGATTCAGCATCTATAATCAAGGATGGATAAGAATTGAATCAAATTCTCACGAAGAGATGGCAAGATCTATTGGAGAGCTTTGAAAAAAGTTTTTAGGAATAGCTCAAATCGATGAATTTATTAAAATGACCGGCAATAGATTAAAAATTAAGATGCCATCTTTGATTTGACAGTTCATATAAAGTTAAGACAATCAAATTTCTCAAAATAGTCGGCTGACTGATTAAGACAACTCTAAGTTTTAAATAAATTTCCCTCTAGAAAAATTAAAATGAAGTTTAATTCTTGGTCTAACATGGAAAGAGTCTATTTGATGGTGAGACAGAACAAGATGACATTCAAAACCCCAAAACTGTTTCAGTAGTTTTATTGAGTTTTTGATTGATAAAAGTAGACTATTAGTGCATACTTTATTAGGGTTTTAATAGGGTTTACTACTAATAATGAGTAATCTCAAATTAAATTTAACATATCACTGTTTAATACTAAATTCAAACCATCAATTTTAGTCGTGACGTAGACGTATCTGAAGTTAGTTGACGTGGCAATCAATGACGTGGCAAGTCGTGAACTAGAAAACTCCGAAAAACCACCTCGCCCCCCATTCCACATCTCCCCAAACCAAGATGCATACGAGATAAGAGCCTAGCTATTGACCAGGAGTATCCCCCGCAGAGCTCTTAGAGATCTGCTTCCTGTAAACAATTAAAGGGGAGTCTGGAGAAAACGCTTACCAGGTTCCACCGCTGCTGAGATAGTAGTCTCTGTCCTTTCGCTGTAAGGTAATCCTCTTAATAGGGTTTATGTATGGGTTTAATGTTTAAATATTAGTATTTTAAGTGAGTATAACAAGCGAGTTTTTAAATATTTCACACAAACTTAAGCTTAGAGTCATGTGGCAGTTCTCTGAATTTTATCTATCTAAGTTGATGTTTTATTGTTTCTATTGTTTCTTAACTCTCTTAGCTTGGCTTGATAATAGTTGAGTATGCATGTTCTCTGAGACCTCCATTTATTTTATTTTTATCGAGATATTGTTTGATTTTGATTCTCTGCTTAGAATCTCTCTCACCCCTGCAGCTAAAGTAATCGTTTCTTGGTATTTCTCTCTCTATTATTATTACTGCTAGAGCCCAGATATCCCATTAAGTGTCTCTATCTCTCCAATCCTTCTCTCTGAAAAATATCTAGGAGTGCCGTATACATTTCCTTATGCAGAGGCTTGCACTCTTTGAGCTCTGTTGAAGTCAATAATATAAACTCTAAGAGGCTGAAAGTTCATCATGATGTTCTCTGGCTTTAAGTCTCTATGAACATAACCTAGCTGTGAAGCTCTTCAATCCCCTCAACTATCTGCTATACTATCTAGATAACTTATCTCTGACATCTATTGTCAGATAAGAATTCTCTATAAGTCATTTCAAGTAAAGGAAGCCTGAAGGCGACATGATCTTTACCAAGTAAAATAGCATCAAGCTAGATGATATGCCTGCACTCATTTAACTTTACCTTTTAAAGAGCATAATACTCATAAGCAAATTCCATTTGGAACTTGTCATCAGCAAGGAAGTAATTGAAAGGATATATCTTGTAAGCATATTAGTCATCAGTAATGACTCTCTTCTCTATTTTTTCTTCAAGAGTGAGGTAGCTTTCTAGGCAAGGATCTAAGTCAATAATTTTTAATATGGGAATCGTCATTGCCTCTATTTTAACCATGATTTTATTTATCTCAGAGACTGGAAAGTTCTTGACTGCTTTCTTCATTTTTACTTACTTCTAGACTTCAACTCTAAGAGACTCCACTGGATTTCTTGATCTTCTCTTTTAGAGAAATCTATTCCCTGTAGGTTCATGAATAAAGACAAAACTTTAATTGTGCTTTTTCTTTTAGTGCACTTTTAGGTCTCTAGTATGAGAATATAGCTTCTCACAGAACTCACAGACATAATTCCCATCTTTCTTTTAATGCTTGAGATATAACCTTGGCATATCGTTGTGTATATCTCTCAAGTGTCTCTTATAAGTTGACTTGTAAGGGAAAACTTTATTGCATTCTTCGCATTAATAATCAACTTTGGCTTGTAATTATTAATGCTCTGGTTGTTTAACCTCCTTCTCAATTTGTACAGCTTTTTTGATAACCTCCTACTTAACTTATATTTAAATCTCAAAGCTAGACTGGTCAAATTTGTCATAAGTAGGCTCCCACTGAGTACAAGCGTCTCTGGTCTCTACTTTTCTTGGTTTCTGGAATGATAACTTTTATTGACTTGATCCAAGTAATGCCGCTCTTATCAAAAGATAAGCGCTCATTTTAGTTTTCTGATATATTTTATTTTAATAATGATAAAATCTACCGAGATAAGCTATTATAGTCGAGTATAAGACTATCTGGTAGTTTCTTTGCTGAGAGGTAAGAAAATGAACTAACCATAAAAGACTGTAAGTTGACATATTTAATGAGAATTTTATGCATTTTAGTAAATTAAAATACTCCTAATGAAGTTTTGTTTCTCTAGGAGGTCATCCAAATCAAGTTTGAACTTAATTTGGAGGTAAAATTATTAAACATTTTTAAATTTAATATGCTCCTAATTAAGTTTTAACCTTAAAATTTAACTCCTAATAAAGTTTGAACTTAATTTGGAGGACCTCCTAAAATAATTAAACATTATTAGGAGCAATTTAATGGAGATAGATTGATAAAAATGGAAATCAATCTGTGAAACTTGGAGCAAGTTTTTCAATGCTTCTCCGCATATCTTTTCTAGGTTGACCTCCAGTAGGTCCTCCCTATTTATTAGTAAGATTTGAATAAACTTAGAATGGATATCCATAATTTTAAATTTCATTAACATTTCTAGAAAGAGGAAACAAGATGGAGTCTATGAATGATGCAATGAAGAGAATTTAATCTCAAGATTTAATAGGAAAATTTCGAAGTAAAGAGGACCTTAAAGATATTTGGTATAGCAAGGTAAGTTCTTAAGTAAGATTAATAAATCCATTATAGTTGGATTGTTCTTGCCGACTTAGGAGGGAACTAAAATCTCATTCTTAAAAGCCTTACTGAGTGAAGACAAAAAAGCTTTTAAGACGAATGAAATAAAGATGATTGAGATACCTAACTCCCCAGAAATTTCAGTGACAAACCTATATAACGATGCTATGAGTGATCCGGACGTGATCTCTGCCTTGCATCAAAGCTACAGCTCTCTAATAAGTGTCCAGAGAGAAACTTCTTCATCGGTGTTCTTGCAACTCTGAAACCTGATTACTTATATGAAGTTATTTAAGAAGCTCACAAGAAACGCTACAGCATCTCCCCTGAAGAAAAAGATAAGCAAGGTATTAAAATAAGTGACATCTGGTTGTTGGAACTTCAAAAGCATCTTTTCATCTCAATTAAGCTTAGTATTCTAACTTTATAGAAAAACCTGGTTCTGCTATATACTTGATAAAAGAGCGCAGCAAATTAAATAGAGAGAGAAAGTCTTAAGTAAAGTATGAATTGAATAAGAGACTCTTCAAAGATTTCTAAAAGCCAGACGAGATGAAAATAGATGCAGGGGCTGCCACTAAGATAAGAAACATGGGCCCAAGCAAGCCTTAAGAAGAAGAAAAGAAAGAGAAGCCAAATCCTTTTACGGCAAATTTAATATGTGAACTTATTCATTCGTTTAAATATAAAACTTATTTATATACACAAAATCTCCCTTCTCTTACGCATACTTTAACTTTATCATCGCTGACTCTCTTAGCAGCACTCTTAATATAATCTACTGTATCTATCTACAGATCAAGCATCAAGTGATAGAGTAGAAGTTTTTAGTTGTGGCCTTTCAATAACCCCCAATATAATTCAATCCCATTGAACTGAGGACAATAGGGAACATTAAATACAGGAGTTATGCTCAATCTTTCATATTCCTTCCTTGAGTCTTTAGTTTTATGGACAGATAAGTAATCTCCAAACAGAGTAATCTCTTAGTCTGTGTACTTATCTCTGAGTTATTGCAAGAACTTAATATATTATTCGGTCTAATTGAGCGAGGGTTGATAACATAAGTCTCTAGGCCACTATCTTAACTGATTCCACCAAGGATTGCTTGAGTTTACACCTTAACCTTTTAATCATAATCTTCTATATTACTATACCTCTTGTACCAAGACCTTGATGTAAAGGTATTGAATGTAAATACTGGCTCATCAGCGTGTATGAACTTTATATTATGCTCTTAAGACCTCTGCATTTAATCGAACATATAATTTAAATTAGTCTTATAAAATGGAACATTAAAGTCAATCACTCTCTTAATGCGATTGACTGCCTTGTAAGATATTCCATTCTTTTTATAGATAAAACCCCAATACGTATGTACATTTAGAATTTATAAGTTGATAAAAAGTTTTAAATATATCGATAAATAACGAAATTTAAAAGGACAGATTTTAACTTAATTTGAGGGAGCCGATCTAGAGAATTGAAGAAGAAGAGTTGAGAATATTACAGCACCCACATAATTTTATAGTTATAAGATTAGTTCGATTAATTAAGTGGGATTTTATTTTCTAAGTTCATATAAACTAAAAATTCAGTAGGTTGTCAGAGTGGTTCGTGAAATTTTTCAAGATTGGTATATTATCCTACCGACCTAAATCGTAAAAGCCAGACTTTTTGGCTAAGCCAGAAGCCATTTTTCGAGGTCCAAACTGAAGACCCGAATTTTCTATTTTGAGTGCCATTAACTTCTAGCTATTCCTATCTTCACATTTCTACCCGCCATTATTCAGTTATAGACAGGGAAAGGTTTTGAATTTGAAAAAAATTTAGGATTTTGACATTTTTTAAAAAAGCCAATTGCCATGAGCTCAAGCTCCAAAGTTGAAAAAAATTATCATAGCTCTTGAACCACGCACCTCCTTGCAACTTACCGCTACTAGTAATATTAGTTATGGTGAAGGGTCATTTATTGAAGTGTTTTTTCATAGAAGCAGTAATAAATCCGGAGGTTATATAATAAAGTGTGAAAAATCTCTCAGTAAAATTGCAATAATCCAGTCAAAATTTTAATAATCCAGCTATTTAATACTAAAATCCAATAAAATTAATCATTAAAATCTACCATAAAATATATGAATCCAGACCCTGGATTTTAGATGGCTTCTAGAATCGACCCTCCTCAACTTCACAATCAAGAAGCTAGTAAGCTTAAATCTTTGGTATTACCTTCTAATTAGAACTTATAAATGATTAACAGGTGCCAGAGTCGGCACCAGAGCAAGAAAACTTACCTCAGATTTTTGAAAATTTACTAGCCAATGTAAATGTTGAGAAAGCGGGTAAAGTCAAAGGCATCAAATCTGATTATAAAAATGCCACAAGATAGTGCTAAAATTAATCGTGCAAAGGAATTTCTGCACTAAAACAACTATAGTTTAAGTTTGCTGCTGTAGTAAGAGTATTTTGCAGGATTTGACAAGACTAAGGATTTTTAAAATGTCGTGAGAAAATTTATCAATAACAATAAACCTAAGTAAGTAAAGAACAGCATCGAAAGTAAATCTGTAATTTCAGAGCCACCTGATCTTACTGCAACATTCGAAGAGGTCAAAAAAAGTAACTTTACTGCTAACGTAAGCTTTGAAAACGAATAAACACACAATTAAGAGCACTTACCTCAGCTCTCTATTAACTATGGCGCGATCATCGGCCATGAAATGTTAATCAAGCACTTTGAGAATTTCAAAAATTCTAAATATTATTAAAGATCTGACATTTTACTAGAAATAGTGGCACGCAACACTTAGTCACTTTTATCATTCTTACAAAATTTTGAGAACGTAGATGATCATCAAACAAACTACAACCTGTTCTCTTTGCTTGTAAATTTAATATAAAGCAATGAAAATTTAGATCAAGATTCCAAGCCTCGTATCTTTTTAGCTGCTTTGGGTTATTACACTGGTTAATAAGTGCAAGTTGAAGACTCCCTTATACAAGAATCAATACTCTTATTAATACGTTCACCTAATGCAAGGTAAGCTCTAGGCTTGGCTAACTATGTATTCATCAATTCAGTTTCAGCCTTTACAAAATAGCTTGCTTAAGTAAAAAAGTTGGATGATACAAACCCTTATGTAATTCAACTTTATGCGTGATACCTGGTAATTATTCTAAATTGATTCTCAAGTATAGAGACTTATACCTGCTTCATTTTTTATATTGAATGTGCCATAAATCACTATACTCAAGCAAGACTGTGGCTTGCATTTGATCAGAGATATTCCAGTTGAGTATACAGAGTCTTTCGTAAGAATTTGTGCCCTTAGCTGTTCACAAACTACTGAGTCTTTGAAAGATTATATTTCATTAACAAGGGCTACATTCTTACAGAAGTAAGAAGTTATTGATCAAAGCACTATGCTTTATTTTATGAAAGGCCTTGCATAAAGACTGCAGAGCAGAGACGTGCAATGGGTTGGAAAGATTGAGTAAATCAGAAAGCTTCAGCAGCAACTAATAGAAGCTTAAGTAGAAAAGAATGTAAGCCTTACAAGCAATATTATTGAAAATTGTTTAAATGGTGACTGCTCTGAAATTCAAAGAATTTTGTAACTACCTCGAAATATGGAAGAATTCTCTGATTAAATTGTGGCAGAACTACTTTAAATCTTTGAGAGCGCTAACTCTTTGCACTAACTAGTAAGGGCTTTCAACTAAAAGTCTTAAAATGAAAGGTTGAGTGTCAGTGAAGACTTAGATAAACTTTAGCAAAATCTTGGATTCAAGTTATATAGTTCTCAAGTTTTATGCATCAACTATAATTTGTAATAACTTGCAAGCTAACCATCTAATTCATTTTGGCATTGGGAATGGCAAGACTTTAATTTGCTTTGCATTAGCCATTCTCATAGCTATGAAAACCTAGCTGTCCGTATTCATAGTAGGTAAAAATGAACACTTAGTTCAAAGAGATTTCAAGAAATACTAAAAAGTTATCAACGCAATGTCCCTTAATTCTAACTTAAACTTAGTTGCTTAAAGCACTGGCATTTATTTCTATACTCAGCCACAACTAAAGAAACAAATGAAAAACTCTAAATTCGTGAGTGTGTGGAACTAGAGCATCGCTATAGTTGATGAATACGATTGGATTCTATTCAATGGTTCTACTGAAAACATTATTAATCAACTGAACTTTTTCAGACAAGCTAAAAGTATTGTTGGTTTTTCAGGAAGTCATCTTTCATAAACAGAAGAAAATTGTCTTAAACTAGCTTTTCAAAGCACGCCTGTTGTATTCCCTACTCTTGATAAGTTACAAGGAGACAAAAAAACATAGCTGCCAGACTTGCTGATCAATTCAAATCAATCAGATTACTTGTAAAAATTGAAGGAAATTATACAGGAATAAATAGCTAATTCACCAGTTTTAATTGTTGCCTCTACAAATTACAACACTATTGAATAAGGCCTTTCAAATTCAACTTTTGATTTCTCAAGTTTCAGCCATCGCTAGGCTGCTGTAATTGAAGCCACTTTGAAGGCAGGTATTTAATGAAGAATACAAGCAAGAACTATGGAATTTACTTGTTGAATGAAGCATAGGGTAGAGGCACAGACATTTAAACCAATGATGAAATTAATAAAAATGGTGGTTCTTATTTAATTATCGCTGATGTTTTTACAAAAAGATCTTAAGAATAAATCATTGGTAGAATTTGTAGGCTCAACACTAAAGGAAGATGGCAGAGAGTGTTATATAAACTAGCTTCTAAAAGTAGTGCAGAGCAGTTGCTCGTTGTTTAGTAAAGTGAAGTAGATCTTATTCTTGATCTCAAGTACAATTCTGTATAATCAATTTTGTAAAATCAATACGAAGAAATGGAAAATTTAATTCAATCAAACTTAGTGCCTCAAGAATAGATAACTGCAGAACTTTCCAGTAAGAATGAGGATGATAAGAAGGTACGAGAAATTGTTGAACACCTTATAAGGCTCACTGAGAAATCTTATAACGAAGCAATCAATCCAATTGAAGAAGAGAAGAAAGAAAAAAATTAAGAACATAATGACTCTGCCTTAGTTGAAGAACCAACTTAATAAAGTAAATTGGGATTTTATTAACCAACTATCATAGAGTTAATAGAAGAAAAGATGAGTCAAAATCCAGTGCTGTAAGATAAACCCTTTGCACTGGTATAGTAGTTAGTGCAGAACAACTTAAAGCGGTAGCATCATGAGATAACTAAATCTCCAGGCAGATCAAGATCCAAGAGTAACTAAAGTTCAAGAAGTTCAAAGAGAAGATTAGTGAAAGGATAATAAAAGCTTGACTAAATCAAAGAATAAAATAAGACTTGAGATCTTTAAAGTCGTCGCAGTGCCAGAGATAAAACATTCACTTGCACTAATACAGAGCTGCCAGAGAGAGAAGAGACAATTGAAAGATGGTTGAAGGCGGCCTCTAGTAAGAGAAGGCACCTTTAAAAGCGACATAAATCACAAAAATCTAGAGAGAAGACCAAGATTAAGAATATGAGATTTATCTTAATTTTTTAAAACAATTCACGAAATTCAAGTTTTTGCTATTAATAGTATATAGAAATTCATGAAGGAATAGAAGCAGCAGCATTCAAAATCTGAATTTCTTAGCTGCACAAAGCAAGCTCAATCAGTTGTTATTGAGCATAAACTGGTCTCTCTTCTTGCGTAAGTCAAGCAACTCACTTTCCATATTGTCATTTTCTTGTTTCAACTTTTTAGTTTACTGCAAGAAATCCTGCTTTTCTTATTTTTAAGCTTATTCATGATCTTTTACTTCCTCCATTTAATCACGAGTTCTCTTTCTTTTAGATGAATCCTTTACTAGATTCACAGCCTTACCT